>JALPQI010023006.1:0-10171 GCA_025490895.1 Thaumatotibia leucotreta
GGTTAGGTTAAGTAGATTAGTTAGATTTAATTTATGTACATAAATTGTAGTTTTGAAAACAAATATATATAAAAATTAGTAATACGAAAAGTGATAGACCATGGGCTAGGACATAGCATGGCAAAGGACAGAGGCCCGTTTCGCGAAAGCTTGTAACTTGTAATACTTACAAGCGGAAGTCCTTATCTTATCAATGATGTTAAAAAGATACTTCCACTTGTATTACAAGTTACAAGCTTTTGAGAAACGGGCCTCTGTTCTAATGGTAAGCAAATTAATGGATGCCTGCAACTGCATGTTCACAATTTCAATTATTGATGACTCCTGAGTTCTCGGTGCAGCGATGTGGTCCAACCAAACAGTCTGATCGTGATTGCAATCTTTCGTACAAGCGGACAGTGGTTGTCATATGTAGTGCAGGTACCTATTAATATGACTCTACAGCTCCTTACCATGGTTAGTTAGTTTAATTCGGGCTTTTTCCGCAACTCGACATCTATTGTGTTTTTTGCGTGATAGCGACGTAGCCCTATTCCAACCATCCAAGCTGCTCCACGAAACTCAGGATCTGTTTTAGGTTGCCAGCTGCCTCCTTTAGTGTGTTATTGGACGATTCCCTAAGTACCTACTCCTGTATACTTCTACCTGTTTACATTCTAGAATAATATGTTTTGTTTTGTTGTTTGTCGAGGCTCTACACACAGGGCTGGTGCTCCGTACCATAACACCTACACGATAGATTCCCAAAGTGGTCCCTACTGCTCCCAAGAGGGCGCAAAGTCATCAAGGGTGGGCGGCAAGGCCCGGGCAAGAATATAAGGGACATCGAGGCTGCCTAACCTAAGGGCTCGGCCACGGACACGAGCGAATTGAGGCGCGGCAAGTGTTTTCACTGTTCATTGCGCGGTCGCCACGCGCAACGTGCGCCGATTAGTTGGGACCACACGCAAAACGCTTGCCGGGCCGCAATTCACGCGTGTCGGTGGCCGAGCCGTAAATATTGCATTAAAAATACTCTACAAAACGTAATATCTCGATAAAAATTGTTATTTAGTTTTTGATATCATCATCATCAGCCTATGATAGTCCACTGCTGGACGTAGGCCTCTCCTATTAACTATGCGTATAAACACATTAGGAGGTAAATATCCACGCTCTATATCCATAATCGCCACGCTGGGCAAGCGGATTGGCGATCTCAGTAATGTGTCCACTATGATGACGCTGCTGCCCATCATCAATCTTTTAATAACAAATAATGGTCAGTGACACTTCAATCCCTTAGTCGACTCTTACGACACCCGCAGGAGGAGTTGGGGTGGTGACAAATGTATTCTAATTGCCGTCACCACACGGCATTTTGATATCAATCACATTGATTTGATAGATTTGTCCTTTTTCAATAAGGATGATGGAGGGATGGCGCAGAAGCCATTGCCATTGCCCTTTATTGATGGCTATAGAAAGCCGTGCCACGTTAAAGTTTGGGAGCCATAACCTAATAATACTACCTATTACATTTAAGCGCCATCTAGTAAAAGCATGATGTAAATAAAATTAACGATAGATGGCGCCATGTTCGAAGCCGCAGCGATCGATTGCAAAAAAATAAAAACGAAAACCGAAAATTACCTAGTCATACAAAATATGTGGTATACTCTGTCCAACAACCTTCGGCAGTAGTAAAAGGGGGCAAATTTAAAAGATACAGGTTCGTGTTGCTGATTGCTCATAGAAAATTTGAATTTGTCGCCCTTTTTCAGTGCCAAAAGTTGTTACACAAAATTTAACTTCGTAACACAAAAATTATGACATTTGATGTTTCCATTAAAGGCCTTTAATCATGTACAATTTTTTTTTCACACCACCTATTCGAATACCGTTCTTTTCTTCCCTGCTAGGAGGGATCAAAGTGGCACTTTTCTGTTCAAGGAATTTCTATTGCCAGCCTAAAAAATTACAATGAAATATGAAAATAAACAGTACGTTCATAATTGATAAAAATTTCTTCAGAATCGATTATTTGCACAAATATTAAATATGTCATATATCTTTTATTTTTCTCATAGGTGGCGTGAAAAGCAGTATGTGTCACTCGGTATCAAAATTATTTCGTCTTGGGCGTTAATGCTTGAATCCTTCATTACGCTCAGGATTCAATATACGCCCACGCCGGAAATGTACCATTTTGATCCCTCGTGACACAATAATCTACTATTGCAATCGACCCTATCAATGTATTTTATTTTCTTCCCTAGATAACCATATGTACTTATTTTGTTTCAGGCGAACCTTCAAACAAACAAATCCATGGTGATATCTTGGAAGCGAGTTACGCAAAAGTTCCTGCCCCGATCAATCTACTGCGTCGAACAAAATAATAGGAGCGTTGTCAATAAAATGTAGCCTTAAGTTACCTAAATTGTTTTCATTTATGAGTTATATGAGATAAATATTCTTAACTACCTACCTCCGATTTCAAACTCTAACAACACTAATTTGTAATCTAAATTCATAACATTTGTTTTAGGCTTCTGAATTCACTTAAACAAAACAAAAATATGCGTACGTAGTACACGTCGGACTCTGGCCGAGGTTACTCCAGACGAAGACCTTCGTATTCGTAATAGGTCGGTGTCGGTACATGTCGAGCAATCATCGACTAAAATTATGTGAGTAACCCGGTTCGATAATATTTTAATTTTTGAGTTTCACCGGTCTCACGTTACTATTCATTCATTCCAAATACTTCATGTAGGTTGTGTAAATACCTACCTACGCAATAAATACACTCGTAATTATTTTAGTAGGTACGTGTTCTAACATTGTAGGCACATACTCGGCGCCTTTTAAAGCCACTTATTTATGATTGTACTATTAGGTACCATAACATACCCACTAGGTAGATACTATCAGTTAACAATGCCTCATTTGCCAGGTGATAATGCGATACTGTCATGTTCAGAGATCTTTTGAACGCCTCCAAATCGATATAATTGCAAAAATATTTCATAAAACAATATATCTTATCATAATGACGACTTGTAAACATATTTGCATAGGTGTAATAAACATTTACGACTGTGCCCTGTACAAATTATATGAGCAAAGTTATTATTCGTCAACGTAAGTATTTAATTACTATAACCATAACCTACCAAATCACCCCGTTCAAGGTTTTCAGTGGCTCGTGTAGCACCCTGTATAACATCCAATGTGGGAGCAACATTAACATTCATTTGAATGAAACCTTTTCCCTGTAGGCTTAGCACAGGATTAGTGCGACAATATGTCGCCGCGAGATAGACTGTGCATCCCTCTTTTTTTTTATATAGTTAGTAAAAGACGGAAAATCTATCTCGCGGCGACAATTTGACATACCAATCATGTGAAATAAAACTATGAAAACGGATAAACTCGCGTATATTAACTAATTTTAACTTCATTCCGACGTTTCGAACACTTTACAGGGTTCGTGGTCTGCGGATGCGGATGAGTAATCCTCGCGGTAACCGAAGAAAATATTATACCAATCATGTGCTAAGCATACTGGCCTACTACCGCGAAAATCGAAATTCGTAAATTTCTAGGATTTTTCTGTTACTCAAACGAAGGCGTCATTAGAGTGAGCGAGACAAATCCCCGAAATTTACGAATTTCGTTTTTCGCGGTAGGGTCGCTGGTCAGTTAAACTGTTTTAACGGTTAATTAACACCACATGCATAGTCATTATTAGCAGATACATACATTGGTTGGATTGAACCAGCATGCTTAGCACATGATTGGTATGTCAAAATGTCGCCGCGAGATAGATTTTCCGTCTTTTACTAACTATATTAAAAAAAGAGGGATGCACAGTCTATCTCGCGGCGACATATTGTCGCACTAATCCTGTGCTAAGCCTACAGTTGACTACTCATTTTATTTATTTTATTAATTGGGGAGTCATGCTTAATGGTTCCCTAACTTTTATGAATGGTTTGGACCAGGTACTTTACGAAAATTGTCCCAATGACAGGAGTTATACTTAAATTATTATAAGTTAGTATAACAGGGTGGAAAGGGACGACGTTCCTTCCCGCTACCGACCGAGTCTACCAACCATTACGATGAACTTTCAGTATGGGACCAACATCGAAATATGATATTAAAAATGTAACCCCTCATATAAAGTGAGTGATTAGTTACAGTTCAATAGTATGGAAATGTCAATTTTCCATGTGCGCTTTCGATGTTGGTCCCATACTGAAAGTTCATCGTAATCGTTGGTAGACTCGGTCGGTAGCGGGAAGGAACGTCGTCCCTTTCCACCCTGTATACTAATTAAAAATAAATATGTGAACTTTTAAAATAACGTTTTTTTACGATTTTCCCTCTTAAATTTATACAGCTTAGGCTTTATACGAATTTTGTAGTTGGGCCAAGACTGCGGCCCTACCGCGAACTTCGAAATCCGTAAATTTCGAAGATTTTTCTCTGTCACTCTAATGACGCCTTCGTTGGAGTAATAGAGACAACATTGACGAACTTCGAAGTTCACGGTAGTAGGCCTGACGCTTAAAATAACCAGTGATCGGTTTTTTGGATTCCCCCGGCGGGTCTCCTATAGTAACTAGAAAAATAAACTTTGATTATTTATACGTATTTCCATGCAATTTGCCATGTTTCTGTTCAAAAAAATATGTTCTTGTGTGTGTAATATAATAGTATTCATTTTAGTCACATCCGTCATTTTTTATACGCGTAATCCCGCGAGGGTGAATCCAAAAACCAATCACTGAAAATAACACTTGCACTGCATACGTTAGACTTAGGATTCATATAAACTAGACCATGCCTTTGCTATTTTAAGTAATGGGCTGGCCATAAAGTTGACAATAGTTACCATAAAATTTAATTTTTATGCCTTTACCTTAATTGCAGAATCTAATTTACGTTAAGGAGGTAGCTTGGTAAAACAGAAAGCCTTACATATTGGCACGTCAGCACGTTTTTTATTCATGAACACATTTGATATTTTTACACTTGTCTATACTTAATCAGTATCTAGTTATTAAGTTATCCTCTATCTATATATACAGTCATTAATAAGCAACTTGTATGACATACTTATATACCAATAATAATAAGTTAGGATCTAACTATAGTCAAAATCCTTAACCTCTAAATATTCCATTTCTCTAACCATTGTTGCCCATTTTACCGTTTTCTTCTCAAGGCTCAGTTGCATTTTTTTATCTTTATACTCAAGAGCCTTGTTCACAATCATTCTGTTGAAAGCATGTACATGCTCATGATTTGTATATTCCTCAATGCCCATCCACTGACATTTTCTGACTTCCCTCTGTGACATGGTAATTTTTTCTGTTAGAGCCTTCATCATTAAGAGCACATATATGTCGGAATTGCCGAACATCATGTTGTGCGTGTGTCTGAATGTTACCAAGGATAAGAAGGCTGCTTTTACTCCAGTTTCTTCTTCTACCTCTCTTACAGCTGCATTTATTATGTCTTCACCTGGAAATACATTCAAAGAAATTGTAAGATATTGAAATTAGCATAAAATTTTCAATGGATCAAACTTTAATTTACTGATATGTACTTATTAGTCAAATGATGACAAGAAACGAAAAAAATAAAATATAGAATGGCACTGTGGTTGTAAATACACAATACTAAATGTAATACAATTCCATGTCCTCACATAAATTATATTGAGTGTTGCCTTTGAAAATTCTAATTAGGTGCAAAGCATAAACATTTAATGACTTATTAGCTGTGGAAGCAAACAGTTTAGGCACTGGTTTCACCGCCAGCTATGAACAATGGGCTATAAACCCGAACAAAAGTTACGCGCTCCTAGCAACCACGGGCGAGTATTGCCATGTCTCTTTTATTTACACGGGAACGCCACGGCGATACTGGCCCAGCTATCAGTTACCACCGCCGGCGAGTATTGCCGTGTCTCTTTTATTTACACGGGAGCGCGTATCTTTTGTTCGTGTTTATAGCAGATAGTTCATAGCTTAGTAGCTCGCGGTGAGACCAGTGCCTAGTAACATGCCTGTTATGTACATTAAAATAGCTTACCCCGTTCAACATACCCTCCCGGTAATTTCCAATGTGGGTATTCATAATGTTGTTCAGATACTGCCAACAATTGGTTAGAGCTATTGAAGACCAATGCGCCAACACCGAGGTTTGTATGGGAGGCTGGAGGTAGATTGGGTTCTGAATCCTCAGGCAGCCATTTGTACATCATCACAAAGTTACCTCTGGCATGATGAAAATTAAAACCTTTCTAAGAATTTCAAGCTGTCATTGAGCGGTACTTAAGAAAAAAAATATATTTCCACTTATTTTCGTTTGTCCCTGTTTCACATTTTATTGTATAGGTAGAGGATAAAAAGATATTTCACCTACCCATTACCCAGAGCCAAATAATATGTGAAGGAAATTGTCTCAAAATTACGATAAAATTTTCTCTTCCTAAAACCATATCATTTCCAAATAATAAAAATAAATTATTAAAGTATAATTGACTAAATTGAATAAAAATGGCCCCGAATCCATATAAAGTAATGAAACTCAAAGGAGAATGAGAAACAGTGACAAATTCAATTGAAGGTTCCATGGAAAAAACATGTCCACCAATACTTAAAAAAATCAGGGCAAATTCACACCTTGTTAAAAGTAAGGTGGTTTTTCCTTCTGTAATTTGAATTAACTAGACATGTTCTTTCCGTAGACCCTTCAATTACCTGAGTAAATCATGTTTTGAACTTACTTTTGCTAATACAGGTACCAATGCTGAGTCTTTGATGTCTACTTTAAACCATGCACATCTATTTCCACTGCTGCGCCACTTTTCAATTGATTCTGGAAGGTGTCAGTGAGAAAGGGTTAATTGTGCAGTACTTCTTAAGCAAACATCAAGGTTTTTGGAGCAGGAACATTTGAAATTTGACAATAAGTAGAACTTAACAACATTATTTACTCTATCAGGTTTCAGAAAAAAAATGTTAAGTATAAAAAATACTAATAGTAATAATTTAATTTGATGTAACCAAAAAAGGCACAATACCGAAATTTAATTGGTTTGGAATAAATATGCTAATATGGCTAAAGCCAGCTAAAAATTATGAAGTAAATAATATTTATAGTTAATTATTAATTCTGGACATGTTGCCAGTGTTCACTACAAATGGTAATCATATATTTATTATTATTATTTGAAAAAACAAGAGTCGCTGAGTTTCCTGCCGGATTCTTCTCAGGAACAGTGGTGTAGGGTTAGAACCGGAAGCAGCTTTTTTCTCTCATTTAGTTTAACAATTCAAAGGTATATTATTATTATTTATTATTATAAAAGCGCTTATTGCTGGGCCTAATTGAATAAAGAATATTTTGACTTTTTGAATTTGACCATACACAGCTTAACTAGGTGATATAGTAGGTAGGACTCTAAATCAGATATTGTTACCCCCTTATTCATAAATTCATAACTCAGCAAGCCGCTTTGTATTGATATTAATATTTAATTTTTTATTAGTTTTATTACTTACTTCACAACTCCTATATTTATTCAATAGTTTTGTTTATTTCTATTGTTTTTCTCATTATTCCCACTCCAAAAACTTTAACATAAACTTGTGAAAATAAAAATGTGGAATTGAAATTAATCTTTCACCATTTTAATTTTATTATTCATTCATTTGTGATTATAAATCTAGGAATAGGGAAACAAAGAAAGACAGTATACATACTAACCATCAAGTTTAGTTTCTAGTGAAGACATTTCCCATTTTTCTTTTGTAGTATCTACTGTGATACCTTTGAACCTATCACTTTCACCTTGAAAAAGATCTTTAGATCTCCCTGTGTACCAGCGAACACTCCTTAAAGAAAAGATTTAGTTGATTACATTGAAGAGGTATATTCGTGAAAGATAAATACTTTTGAACATACTTACTGAATAGGTTTTCTAATATTTTTAATGTTAGTAAATTTGCTTTGACCATTAATCTGTAATGCAATGTTGACTGAACATCGTTTTAAAATAAGACTATACATGTTGCTTAAAATAGTGCGTTTAAAGTGCCCTTATAAAGTAATTTTAGTAGCAATTTGAAAATTACAGGAATAATTCCATAGTCTTATTCTAGACACAAAAACAAATAAAATAGGCATAGGCAAAATCTTAATCTTGCTCGATCTGACAGTGACATACGTCAAATATCACGAAGCACGCGAAGCACAAACAAAATGACAGTAATGCGTTTCATTTCACTCAACAAACACATGACATGTCGCTTGTAGAAGTTAAGTCAAATTTCTTTTTGCGATTCAATAATTTGCCTAGTCGCGTTCTCTATTAACTTTGATGCCAGTGGCCCTACCGCGAACTTCGAAATTCGCAAAATTTCGAGGTCTAATGACGTCTGTCTGACTCTAATGACACCTCCGTTGGAGTAGCAGAGAAAAGTCCTGAAAATTTATGAATTTGAATTTTCGCGGCAGAAGCCAGTTTGAATACATGAATAAAAAAAAAATTGACAATGCAAGTTAAACATAGACTTATTAATTTAATAGACCGAGTCTATTATATCTGTGGGTGACGCCAGCAATGCCTGTCAACGATCTTTGTTTGGCTATACTAGTGCACCTAAACCGCAAATAGTAAAAGTGATTAAAATAAAGCTTTTCATGTATATTTCTGTTCGATAAGTGCACGGAATGTGATAAAAGTGATGACTTGTGTGGTTCCATGGTGTAAAAACCGCCAGGGTTACCTGAATGAACAAAATAAAGACATTACGTTTCACCGGTAATTTAGTTTTGACTTGAATTTTAAAATTTCGAACCTTATTAAGGTAAAAGTAACTGAAAATCTTATTCAATATTTGTTGCCGGATACATGTGTGTAGCTTTGTGAATTAACCATTCGTATTTGCATTCGTAATGTAATTATAAATAGTGGGATTCAAATATTTGTATTGCATAGTGTTGTACTTAAGCGATCGATCGTGATATCGATAAATCTATTGATAGCCAACTCAGAAAATGAATCGATGTTTTTAATTTCCAACAGGTTTCCACAGGACACTGAACAAAGGCTAATATGGGTCAAAAATATCAAAAAGGCAGACGACTGGTGCCCTAAAAAGTATTCAAAAATATGCTCCGCACATTTTTAAGCTGTTGTTTCAGGCAAGGGCGTACCCATAAGTGATTACATTCTGACGTAGTACCCACCATATTTGGTAATCATCCAATGTCATGTCAACCAGAAAGTAAAGTAAGTTTAGTTTAATAATGACACTCATGTGATACTTGTGTAGACTGATTAATTATAAAGAAGCCATCATACGAAAATTGTTAGGTATGCTTTAAGGGATGATAAGTTCCGTAAAACATGTTATAATGAGGGTTTTCTGAAATGCCGTTCATCAGGGCGGCAGCACTGAGGCGTCAGGTCCAGAAACTTGTCTAAATTCTCAGAGCGCCTATAGTTTCGTGTTTAAATGATTTGTACAAGTTAATAAAATTATGTAAAAAAATAAAATGACCTTCTTCTAGTTAGTTGTTCTTTGAGGCTAGGTAATTGTGTTTCTTAGCGGGACCTTACCGCTAAGTGGCGCCAACTAGTGGCATACGTTTTAGACAGAACACTTCTTATGACATTTGACATTTTAATTAAAGAAAATATTTCATTAATTTTGTGATTTTATTTTTATCCTAAAGTGTAGATTTAGAAATCATGACATATTAAGGATCGCAGAAGATCGTGATTCTGGGTAGGAAATAAGGTTTATTCGCACTGTTCATCGCTACCTAATTTGGTAAAAATATTATTATTGCCGATAAAAGCATACGATGAAGACTGGACAACACTAATAGTAATGACATTTTATCTAGTAAGGTTGGTAGCATTGTTCAAGAAAAATTAAGAAAATGGAGTCGGTGATATAATTCACGACCGAGTAGAACTACCTTGTTTGTCTCTTTTTCCTTATGGAATACATACTGAGATTGTAAAGGATGACAATAGTTTGTTCAGGTATGTCTTAATACACGGAATCTTCCCTATATTTTATCTGTGAAGTTAAACGGAAGCACAGATAAAATATATACATATATTTTATATGTCTATGAACGGAAGCTTCACGCC
>JALPQI010023007.1:0-14970 GCA_025490895.1 Thaumatotibia leucotreta
ATGACCAACATACATAATTAGGTTTGAAATTATATGAATTATTCAGATAAAGTTATTTACTCGGTCTATCAATTCATTCTCGCGCGTAGCCAAGACCACAAGTAGTTCATTAAACCGTGTGTCTGCGTAATATGGCGTAAAATAATGAATAAATATATTATACATATTGTACCAGAATGCTTAGTACGAGTATAATGGCCGTTTTTTAATCCCTATTGCGTTCAATGCCATTTTCATACATCCGCGGGTGAAAAATCTTTTCATCCAAGTTTCCAATCAAGTATGTTTACATTACATGATCAGAGATATTTCCTGTAAGTATGTGAAAATACTTGCACATAAAGTGTTTGCATAAAAGTTATAAAAAATTAAATATTCGATGTCATATACCAAAGAAAAAATAACGAAATTTACCAACGCCTGAGCTTTCGAGGCTGATGCCTGAACCTCTCGGCAACTCTAATTCATATACATACTTAGTGTTATTACTATTTTAGACTTACTATTTTTATATCTACGGAGTCATCTTACGATAAAATTGCATGTTTTTTTAAACTGGATCAAAATTTCAGGAAAATTCCAATACAATGTGATGTTAAAAACATTTCCACTTACTACAAATAAATTTCTATGAAAAATTCCACCTGACCCGTATTCATTGCCAGTGAGTGGATATCGACGTCTTTCAGCTGATATGATGCTGATGATGAGTGGATATCCTTTTAGTTTTTGCTGCTACTTGTAGGATTGTACTTTTTATAGCGGTTGTCCCGTACAAACGCGTGTATATTCCGATAATTTGAGTTTTTTTTCGTGTTATTTGTTAATATGTATTTTTTTGAGCTATTTTTGGGACTCTGGTCACGAATAAGAACTGCGATAAACCCAAAATTGGGACATCGGTGGACTTTTTCGTGGAATGCACCATAGCTTGATAATGGAGCATTTATTCATAAACATTGTTCAACAGGTGGAGACCATAGGCGACGCGTACATGGTAGTGTCAGGTCTGCCCGAACGCAACGGCTCTCGCCACGCGTGCGAGGTGGCACGCATGGCTCTGGCGCTGTTGAACGCCGTAAGACGGTTCCGCATCAGGCACAGGCCTCACGATCAGCTGAAGTTGAGGATAGGATTGCATTCTGGTAAGTATTTTGTTGGGGATGAACTACGAAGAAATAAAACATGGAAGTCGCACGCCATACTAAATTACCTTTCAAAAACGATCCTGAATTATAGTTGGCAAGTGTCACCCCTCAATGCATCACGGTAATGAATTTCAATATCAACCAATAAAAACTTAAACCGCCATTTAAAAATAGTCATTGGCCCATCAAAGTTCTAATTGGCTATATTCTATAAACATTTGTCAAAGATGTTGCGCCGAAATATGCGCGGTGTTAAGAAAAGCGCTATGTCCTGCCCATCTTGGCACAATTGAACAATTCGTTTTGGGGGCATTTTTAAGTTGGCGTTAGACGTCCATGTTATATATGGTCGCAGGAGATGAACGAATGAGTACTCCCGGAAATAAACCATACTCGTAGGCTGCAGAGGAACAAATAGCATGATAAAGGCTCTTTGAGTAGTTCTAATAACCATAACATTTTTGAAAAACAGGATATTTTATAAACAAACATTAAAAGCCACTAATTATTGAAAATTGTTCGTATTTAATACCTACGGTGCAAAATGTTAGCACCAGTAACGGCATTTTTATCTACAATAGTCATCCGATATATTGAATTGGTTATCAAAGACTAAAAATTCAATAAACTTAGTGCCCACCAACTTCGGACGAACAATCTTTAGTAAGTACTTGCCCTTTGCTTCATAAACGACGTGTCATCTCTTTTAATCACTGATGTAGGCGTTCCGAAAAATGTGGTATCGAATGTTTAGAAGACTGATCAATTATCTATAAGATCACGGTATGGACGTCACGTATCCCACAATAAACCATGTCAGCACATAACTAGATGAATCCGAGAAATATGTCTCTCACAATACTGCCGTCTTAAGAAGAAAAACCATAAGTGACATTTTTTGCTAAATTGAGTTATTACTAGCCTCGGAATCAGGGAAAAAAATAGAATTTTTCTATCTGACAGTTATTTCTGTATGTCCTACAGATGCCAATTTAGACAAGCATAAGTCCACGTTTTTTTAGCGAAATTACTTCCGTTTTGAAACAGAAACACCATAAGAACATATTCATAGGCAGAAAAGACTTAAGTGGCGACTTATGGTCTTTGATATTTTATCCCGAATTGGACTCCAACATTGATATCAGAAGAAGAAAAATCATATTTGTATATCGTTTAAAAGTACTAAGTAAAAAACCCACAAGTTGTCAGGAATGTTGTCGCTTTATCATGTATATTTTTAAGTCTCCGAAACAGAAAAATCATAAGTTGGCATGTTAAGTTTTTTCTTTCTCTTAGGGCTTGTTCTTATGCTTTTTTTGCTTAGTGTCAGCCGCTTAAATATGAACTTAAGGTTTATTTCTCAAACGTTGTTGTAACTTATGCTTTATTAGGCTAATAGTAGCCCCCCGATTGCCTCTCGCCCTACGTCATTAGGCTCAGAAGGTGCTTTCCTGTGAAATAGTTTGCGCGTAGTTTGGCACATTGTCGTTGTACTTAATTCAGCACCATCTCTATAATACGTGAATACGTGAACGTAATATACGTGAAGTGTCTTGCATTTAATGCAAGTACATCTATAATATTACGGTTTTAAAAACAGACTCCACGGAGGACCGAAGCTTCGCTCCGGGGGCCCGAGTAGCTCCTATCCCAGTAATTTTGGGCGAAGTCGAAGGGCACGTCGCGTGAGGGCCGAAACATTACCGGAACCAATTTTAATCTATGTTGACCTAGTCCGAAGGGCGAGTTCCAGGGTGGAAGGCCTTCACTTCGAGGGTGCATGTCACTTGCGAGTACGTAAAGCGAGGCCGATGGCCATGCTTCTTCAATTATCCCAGCATCTAAATAACATCTGCGATGGACCCAAGGCCCGACCGCAGATCTGACAGCAGAACGGCTAAAACCTGGTTTTTAGTGTTCCTCTTCAGCCGCACCACATCGTCTGCCTAAGCTCGATTTTTAGTGGCGATTTGGTACCTATCATCACTACTTTAATGTATTTTTAAATAAATTTATTCAATTTAACAGCAGAATGAAATTTGGACAAAGTTAAAATGTTATATAAAATAAATAATAACATTATTATTTTATTAAACGTAAACGTCTCTTAATATCGATTTTGACAAGGAAAAACTACTTGAATATAAAGTGTATAACCTTAGTTTTATGGTACTTTATCCATTGATGTCGAAAAAATTGTTCTTGCCTCTAATTTTATCTTCTGTAGGAGTTTTTTTTAAACTAACACCCTTTGCACATTATATTTCATATTCTTGTCCATTGGACTATTGGTAGGTACTGTGACAATAATAGTTACCCGTACCTACTTTGCTAAAAATGTTTAGCTGAAGTTACCAATAACTCGTTCACCGAGACATCCGTTACTGCAAAAAGCAGTGTTTTTTTACATTTTTTGACTTAATGACGAAGTCACATTTTCATAGTTGGTTACTTTTATTTTCGGTGTTGGTAGGCTTGTTCTTTTTTAAAGTTTCGCGATGCCCATGCTTTTAGGATATTTTTTATCAATATTATTGTTTAGATTTATTATTTAGATGTCCTTTTGAACTCTCTGTTCGATTTTGTGCCTGTGAAATCTTGCCTAATTAAAAAAAAATAGAATTATCGTCGATTTTGGCCATAGCAAATGTGTTCTGTGGAAAATATATTCAATTTTGCGACATTGTTTTACTTAATTGACCATAATTTCTAAAGAAAAATGCTAAAACACACAAAACTTCCCAAATGAATTAACAAATGTATCCAAATTAATTTAGCATTGAGATACACTTTCAATTAAATTTTGTAATTTTTTAACTTCGTCAAAATCAGTCTTGCTTTCATTCCGCATACGTTACTCCATGTTTTATTAATCCCTGCTATTATTATAAAAGTCAGAATTTGATTCTGTTTACTAAATAAATAAAACACAAGTATCCTGTTGTGTTTTTTCTGTTTCTGGACCGATTAGAAACGTAAGCATAAGCGTGTACTTATGGCTTTTTTTCTTAGACCTCATAAGACAAAACTAACGGAAAAAACATAAGTGGGCACTTGTGTTATTTCATGTTAGTACTTCTATAACATAATACTTACTTTACGACGTAGAAACAGTTTTTTCTAAATAACTAATTTAAATAAATATAAAATGGAATACTATACAATGCATAAAATATTTACAATATTGTTTTATTCACAAAGGTTTTACCAACCAAGTTTTATAAATTTTTATAAACAAAGGTTTCCACCTTATATTTCGAATTTAAGTTATGTTGGCTGACGTGCAAAGTTTTTTGGCTTTTTCTCGAAACTAACTTTTTGGCATTTATGGTTTTTTTCGTTAAGACGGCAGAATAGCGGACCTTGCCCTGTATTCTTGTCGGTTCCGCGAGGCAGAAGTTCTTGGATATACCAATTTAAAAGTTTTTAAGTTTTGTTTTCTTTAGTGTTGTTAGTGTACTTTACTTTGTAAGTTAATTAACAAAATAAAATTGCCGGGATTCGGCTTGGTTTCAGAGATAGTCAACCTTCCCAATTTAATTTAACTCCAGAATAACTATGAGTGTCAAATACACTTAACAAGTAATATAATTATGTTCTTAATAAGTGTTCAAATGTGTATGTTCACATTGTTACATTGTTTATGACTCAAGTTTAATTCGTAACGTCAAAAAAAAGCGAACAGTGAAATACTTTGTAATTTATTTTATTTACGAAGGTTATAATTGTGTTGTTGTACCATTATCAAAACGCAGAACATTCACTTGACTAAGTATACCACCCACTATTATTATGTTCTTGTATAAGGAAAAACTTTTCCTGATAACTGAAACTGCTGCTGCGGCTGAAAAAGTATCTTACCGAAACATACTTTTTTGTTGTAATGCATAATGCACAAATGACAGTTGGAATTAAACCAGTTACAGTTAGTGTAAAATAAAATTACCGTATATTTTTATAGAAACATTTTTTCATCTCAACTTACTTCAGTGGGAAAGACTAAACTACTACCTTTTAGTGACTGTAAATTTCTTATTTTTGGGAACAACTCAAATTGTTTTTAACAAAAATATATAAATGGCAGAATGTCAAAAAGGATTCGGATAGGAGGCAGCAAGCACGTATTGCTGGCCCCTCCTTGAGTATGGTCAAAGGCACCTAGACTTAGAACAGATCGCATATACCCGAGAAAGACCGGCGTGTCCGCTAAGCTGGAGTGGCCGAGTGGGTAAGGCATCAGCTGAGGACGTGGGTGCAAATCCTGCCTCCAGTGTTGCTAAACTTCGGTATTATAGTCTTCCCCATAAATTTGATTTATCTTAAGAAAATCATTTTAAATAATAGACAGGTGGCTCACCTGAAACCAACCCTCTGGCATACGCTCGCCAAGCGCCTAGTATTCGCGGGACCTCATCCCTTATTTACATTCGTGGAGTATATTTCAGCCCGCCTCATTACCCAGCAAAGTGGGTGGTATGAATAAACATATATATATTTTGCCTGATGAAATGAGCCACGAAATAAATTCGGCTAGACCTACCTTGTGATTCGAATGGCAAATTGCTTTTAGTTACCAATTTTCTTTTAAATGTAAAACTGAGTATTGAGTAAAGAAAAGTTAAAGAATTTCTACAGCCTTTTCTATATTTATGAATTTATTTTCTTGAGTGTAATTTCACCCTTGAATTGTCATATTTCGGTTTTAACTTTATTTTATTGCGTTTATCATATTTAAATAAAACCAATTGTAACTTTTAAAAATCCGGCAAAGTACATGTTGGACTCGCATACAAAGCCAACCAAGTTTTTATTGAAAT
Organism: Thaumatotibia leucotreta; assembly: GCA_025490895.1. Lineage (NCBI taxonomy): Eukaryota > Metazoa > Arthropoda > Insecta > Lepidoptera > Tortricidae > Thaumatotibia > Thaumatotibia leucotreta. The sequence continues at coordinate 5,966 of JALPQI010023007.1, forward strand.
TTAGTGCTTAAGGTTAAAATTTAAGTAGCATAATTTTGCATAAAAGCAGCGTGTCTCAGGTGACCGTAACCATGGCAATAACAGTCAAAAAAAGTTGGTTCACCCAAATAAACCGACGACCTCAAAAAAGCGACACAGGCAAAATAAAATAACAAGTACCTGAAGCCTATATTTTGCATGTTACTTATTTTGTTCTTCAATAAAGCATTTTTCTTTTAAAGTAGGAAACCGAAACGCGTAATTATAAAAGGTTTCGCTTATTTATTATTCAAACAAACATTTTGCTCCTTCAAATTTAAACTTAATCGGCATTTTTAAATTAAAATACATCTTAAAATTTATAAAATTAACATCAAAACCAAGTTTTTATTGAAATTTAGTGCTTAAGGTTTTTAAACTTCACGCTAATTGGGTGTCCCAAAAAATGAGAAAGCTCATATTTGTACAAAGCAAATTCGGCGAAGCGTTTTAGATCATTACGTAGGTATATATAAAAAAAACCCCCAGGAGCGAGCACCCAACGTTCTAAGAACATCGATAATGGAATTTCAATAACATAACGCACGAATTTATCTAAAACGAAATATTACCACCGAGATTCGTAATGTGAAATTTATCGAATCATATTCGTGAAGCAGAAGGCATGATAACTGATATGTATTAGATATCTGCAAAAACATAAATTGGATATTATTGGAAGAGCTCATTTAAAAAATAAGCCTTTAAAATAAATAAGCTCAAAATAAGCTAAGCGTCTCAAAATAAATAAAGCAATGATAATAGTTGACGATTTCTATGAATGAAGATTTCACAGTTTAGAAATGAGCCTTACATTATATGACGTTAAGACTATCGGCAAAATGGTGAGTCTTACCCTCACAATGGTCCAAAAGAACCTAAAGCCATGGTGATGGTCAAATAAATTTTGACAGTTAGAGATTAATCCTTATTAATATGGGAGTAAGACTCACCATTATGCCGATAATCTTAACGTCATATATATATAAGGCTCATTTCAAAACTGTCAAATGTTCATTCTTAAAAATCAGCAACTATGTCTAACTATCTATAAAATGGGCAAATCAACTTTTTTCTGTCTGTTATTGCCATGGTCACCTGAGTCACGCTGCTTTTATGCAAAATCTTTGAAAAAAAAAATTAATTATAAAACTTTATTTACGACAAGCACAATGAACATAATTATACACATCTTACAAATAAGCACACAACAACAGCTTGCCACAAAAGGGTCACAACTTAGCATGTAGCCTGGCTAAGCCAGCGCTGTTCTTCCGTTGTGACCCCCCCAGGTATGTACACTAGCCGATGAGGCGATTACGCTGGCAAACAAGTAAACATAAATACAAAATTATAGACTTAAAACTAAACTCAAAACATGCCTGTATATAAAATCATAATAAAAATACGCACGATGGCTGGCATCACATTACATCAGATGCGTTGCATTGCACACAGTGTGATACTGGCTTAAACACTACATACAACATTGACATAATAATATAATTTAATCTGTGACTTACAAAACTGGCCTACTACCGCCAAAATCGAAATTCGCAAACCTCGAAGAGGAATTATGTTACTTAAAATTTAAAAAATTAAGCACTAAATTTAAAAAAAAAACTTGGTTTTGGTTTTGATTATACAGGGTGTTTGGTTAGCGGTGTCGGAGCTTTTAAGGGCTTGAACTACAATCAATTTTATCTATAAATTACCTGCCCATTTTTTTTGTTCTATAACATGCACCAATAATGTGGATTTTTTGTAGGAAAGGTAACAGCTGCATTTGCGTTCGCGTTTTGAATGTTTTGATTCACCCAAATAAACCAACGACCGAAAGAAAGCGACAGAGGCAAAATAAAATAACAAGTACCTGAAGTTGATGTTACCTACTTATTTTGCTCTTCAAAAACGTCTTTTTCTTTAAAAACGGGAAACCAAAACGCGTAATTATAATGGGTTTCCCCTATTTATTATTCAAACAAACATTTTGCTCCTTCAATTTTCGGAATGCCTTAGAGAACAATTTATTTTGAGGGTAAAATACTTACTCATTTTCTGTTTACAATTGCAAACAGAACTTTATTGAAATAACTTAAACTTGACCGTAGGAATATAATAAAAAAGGGTAAAAAAGGGATTCATACGTTGACTGCCTTGTGGGTGGTGCCAGGTGAATTTCATGTCACCGTATTAAAATGTGTGTAGAAAAGGTATGGAGCTTAACAACTTCGGAGGTGGGATTTAAATCCACGTCCTCAGCTTTCGCATCGGACGTGGGTTTATATCCTACCTCAGCGTTGGAAAACTCGGTGTCTTTTCTATGGTACCTATATCACATCTAATATTTATATTTTAAGTTAGTATTATTTTTAGAAATGCATTCTAAAATGAATGTTTTTAAAGAGGGCTTCAGGTAAGTACTGCACTGGGTTCATGCCAGTGCATTTAAATTTTTACGGTCACGTGATTAATTAGCGTGAAATTAAAAAACCTTAGTTGCAGTCAGGTTTGTAACGACAAATTAATTACGGTATCTTTAGGAATGAGACTAGATCGGCGTTTAAGTAAATTATAATAGCGCTTATACTTAGACTATAAAATTAACGCCAAAACCGAGCCTTTTGTATTCTTAGCAGCAGATCTGCTCCATCACAATTTGACTTTACGAAATTGCCGTCAAAGTCAAATTTTGAATGATGCTTGACGGTAACGTATACCAAAGGTTAATTGTCGTTGCAAACCTGACTACAATTAATTAAGCTTTTTCTGCCCTCCGGCCGGCAAACAACACTTTGCTGCGCTAAACTGACCCTGCCGCTTCCGTTGAGCAGAAAAGTAGGTAGTACACCTCGGCCGTTAAATGGGAAAGCCTCGGATCACATGTTTGTCGACAACTACGAGTCGTCATCCCACACGTTTCCCACTTAAACGGACTTGGCATGTAATCTACTATTTTAAACTGACGCTAATTGAATGTCCTTAAAAGTCAAAAAGCTCTTACGATGGACTGGTAAAATAAATGACTTACTTTAGCGTATTGATTTCCAGAGTCGTTGGCCTCGACTCATCAGTTTTTTTATTCGATAACGTTGAAAGCATGGAGGGTCGCGTCCATAAGGAGCCGAATCCGACGCTATAATCAAATATTACGAGGCACGTGCCGACCCGAATTATGACCTCTACATGACTGTCACATTACATCCTCATGCAATGGAGCTTTATGACCCCATTTACTTACATACATTGTAACGGATTTTGGCAGTTTATTACAGATTTTGGCTGCATTGTCGGGTTAACTTGAGTAACTTCATTTATTCATGCTATCATAACTTCATATAAAATACATGTCAGATGATATAATACCCTGTAAGGGCACAGCAAATAATTATATTATAACCTTAAAACTAGTCTTAACTACTACCTTATCCTAAGTACAAAATTCGCAGAATAATACATTTACAAATAAAAATTAAATATTATGGTCATTGAAAAATTATTTTAAATTATAATAATATTTATCAATTAATTTCTGTTTTAATTGTCTTAAAAATAATACAGTATTCTGTTCGCCTTTTAAATCATCATAATTTATTATATATTTTTATGGTCATGGTCACTTTATCGGTACCATAGGCTAGTAGTTACTTTCATTCCTTTTAACGAGGGTTGGGTGGTCAAACCCGATAATTCAAGCGTAACGGTTTTTGTAATAGGTACGAACAATACGAAACTTACCTGAGTTTGCTTTTTCAATGGAAAAATATCTCAACTTATCGGGTTTGCAAACGTAACCATCGCACTAGTAATTTTGAAGCAAATTGAATTGGAATCATTTTCGATTATAAATTGAATTATCAGCGAAAGGTTTCCAGTAAGTAAATATTTATAATTCTGACACAGATTCTAAATACACGAAAAACAAATACACAGAATAATTAAAAATATCGCCATTAAAAATTTAAGATATTATTTTTAAATACTTACGAGTTAATATTATTGTTCCTACCAGAGTCGTTAACAAAAATACTATAAGTACGTAATGAAGTTCTCAACGAGTTAGTCGAATAAACTATCCCGTGGCCAATAACTTCGAATAGTACAAATATTACGTTTTATATTAAGTTACTACAGTTATTATTATATTTTATTAATGTCACACTGATACATACCTATACTATAATCATAACAAATATTTCGAAATAACTCCAGCTTTAACTTTTTTACCAGCCTCAAATGGATCATTTCACACGCGAAACGAACCATTTTCTTCACATTTCATCCCAAATACCCTCGATAGCTAACAGCATATTTATTTATCACAAATATTTGTTCCTTGGTCATGGCTGTCTATGTATTTGAGTATCTCCATGTTATCGTCGCTTGGTACCCACATCACAAGCCTTAATTGTGCTTACCGTGGGACTAGGTTGATTTGTGTAAGATGTCCCAAGATACTTATTTATTTATTTGAAATAATCTAGATTTATGATTTTATACAAAGAAGTCTATAAAGCATGTATCACACATACACACATCATTAGCCTATGTTAGTCCACTGCTGGACGTAGGCCTCTCCTATTAACTATGCGTATAGACGCATTAGGAGGTAAATGCCCATAATCGCCACGCTGGGCAATCGGATCATGCATAACCAAAGCATGTATAACCATACAAATTAATTAATTCACCTAAACCTGGAAGACCTGGAAACATGTCCGTGTGGTGACGGGAGTAGGAATACATTTGTTACCACCCCAACTCCTCTTGCGGGTGTCGTAAAAGTCGACTAAGGGATTGAAGTGTCACTGACAATTATTTGATAAAAGAATGATGATGGGTTGCTACCCATACGCTGCTGCGTCATCATAGTGGACACATTACTGCGATCGTCAATCCGCCGAGCTGATTACGTTCAGCTCCTATCATAGGCTGATGATGAAACCTGGAAGACTAGGTAGGCATTCATGTTTCGGTTGAAAACCTGCCAAATTAGTCTAATACCACGCTAGAATGCCTTTTGCCGTCGGTGCTGGAGCTGCATCTTGTCATACCACATGATACTCATTCCCAAGCGTCTTTTTCACTTAGGGTATTTTTTCCTCAAACCTCGGTTCCTTATAAAAAATATTAATTTTAAAGCTTTACCCCCTTATTCATAAACGTCTCCTAACTTACAATTAGTTATTATTTGTTTCTTTCGGTCTTATATATATACATAAGAATGAGAGACAAACAATACTTAGCGGCTAGCTAAGATAGGAGACGTTTATGAATAAAGGGGTTTATCTTTGTATAACATACACCATGGCCGATAGCGAGCTCTGGAAGGATATTTTTTCTGTTTGCCGATCCTCGATGTACACAATCTTTACTTCGCTTCGGTTGTGATTATAATATATCATCATCAGTTTATGATAATCCACTGCTGGACGTAGGCCTTTACTATGAACTATGCGTAGAGACGCATTAGGAGATAAATGCCCATAATCGCCACGCTGGGCAAGCGGATTGGCGATCGCAGTAATGTGTCCACTATGATGACGCTGCTGCCCATTATCAATCTTTTATCAAATAATGGTCAGTGACACTTCAATCCCTTAGTCGACTCTTACGACACCCGCAGGAGGAGTTGGGGTGGTGACAAATGTATTCTTACTGCCGTCACCACAACGCCGGTGATTATATATTCAGTCGTTAATGTGAATGCTCTGGTGAAATTATCAATTCTAATTTGCTTAATTACCAACCGCACAGAATTAAGCTAACAGAAATCAGAGATAGTGTTTGAAAACCTAATTAAACTGCCACCTGTTGGCTCGTCATATGTCAAGCGATGATTGAATACTCTTTGCACATAACTGACAGCTTAAGTTATTTAAAGTGGTCTTAATTAACTATGGCATATCTTTTAGGGTCACGTATTAAACTAGAAATGCTCATAGTTTGCACAATGTCCATCTATACATCTGTTCGGCTGTTCATAAAAAAAAATATATCAATGAAAAAACACACCATCTGTACTAAAAAACACACCATCTGTACTAAAAAACATATTTTAGTACAGATGGTGCCATTTTTATTAGGCTCTAGTGCGAGAAGTGGGTCATTTCACGTCAGGTTCAAAACTTCGGACGGCCTTCTGTACTAAAAAATGTCGTACGAGATACGTGCAAAAACGAAATTCATAACTCGCATCGATTTAAAACACTTCCTATCTTTCGTGTTTTAAAACATCGCCACTCGTTTCGAATTTCATGTTTTTTCGCACTTGTGTCGTATGTACTATTTTTTAATTAATAATTTCTACATCCCGCATTTCAACCTTGACAACTTTGTCATCGTTCTAATAATGACAATGTCCCACCAGGACCCTGCGTCGCCGGCGTTGTGGGCCTCAAGATGCCTCGCTACTGCCTCTTCGGTGATACCGTGAACACGGCGTCCCGCATGGAGTCCAATGGCGAGGCCCTCCGGATCCACGTCTCGCCGACGACAAAGGCTTTGCTGGACACCTTTGGAACATTCCAGCTAGAACTCAGGGGGGAGGTTGCTATGAAGGTGAGAAATTTCAATCATAACTTTAACTACAAGGTGAACATGGCATTGGCAACCTGTGTGATATCCATTGGTTAGAACCACATCTCGCCGATGACAAAGGCTTTGCTGGACATCTTTGGAATAGTCTAGCTGGGACTAAGGGGAGATCACAGATGTCATATATACCATAGATCAAGCAAACGTATCTACTTAGCATGTCAAATGAACTCAGTAAAATCTACTGAGTTGTCCATCTTTAATCGCAGCTTGCAGCTTTCGGGCGTCAAATTTTGTAAGTTGAAGTGAACAAAAACATTAATAATGCCTCCTTAAGTAATATAACAACACAAAAAATATGAATACTCAAGGGCCTGAAACATATTTAAAATCATAGGCAAGTAACAACTTCAGTACAAAATCTGACACGCTCGGCCGCCATACAAATGAATGAACTTGTTTCTTCTATCCAAATCTAATTCTGAGGGGGAGACATTGCTACGAAGGTGAGAAAATTCAGTCATGACTTTAGCTACAAGGAGAACATGGCATCCTACGTGTTACCCATATCCATATGGGTTAGATCGTCTGAAACTACATCTTGCCAACGTCAAAGGTTTTTCTTGGACACCTTTGAAATGTTCCAGCAGAAACTTAGGGAGGAGGTTGCTATGAAGGTGAGAAAATTCAGTCATAACTTAGTTACAAGGAGAACATGGCATCCTGTGCGGCATCCATTAGTTAGAACCACATCTCGCCGATAACAAAGGCTTTGCTGGAAATCTTTGGAATAGTCCAGCTGGGGCCCATTTCTCAAAAGCTTGTAACTTGTAATACAAGAGGAAGTCTCTTTTTGACACTATTAATTGCATAAGGACTTCCACTTGTATTACAAGTTACAAGAACTTAAAGTCCAGCTAGAAAATCACATAAAGTCTCCTTTGAACAAAATGATATTTAGGTACATTTCCTTAATGTCCCATAGTTTTGGAATGCCCAGTAGATTATCGTAAACCATTAAAACAATAAGTAAAATAGTGTTAGATTATGGATATTTCTTGGAACGGTTTGCTTACATTGTTTGCAACGTCTATGAAAAGCAGATATAATTACGTCACATACAATAACATGTTAAAAAAAAACAAAACGCAGTCTTGTCTTAAAGAGCAACTTCTAAAAGATAACTTTAGAGTTGTGAATAATCCAAGAATTCCCAAGTGTTCTAATAACCTCAATAAAAGTCAAACATATACCTCATTCCTAGTCTATTTTATAGCGATTATTTTGCTGTGAAAAGGCTTAAACTTGTACTGAACAAGGAAATCTTTGTATTTTAGCCGAGTAATTATACGTTTTTAATTAAACAACCCGGATACTTTTCAGGGATTCAGTAATGAGAAAAAGATTACCCTTTGGTCTGAAATTTGTTTCTACGCAAATAACAAACTTAAAAAGTAAAATTGTGCAAACATTCGGCGGAAAAGATAAAATCGTTAATAAAAGCCTACATACTATAGGTACCTTCTGCAGAATGAACTGCAGAAACCATGCTCTTCCGCTATCAAAAATATTTTCTCATTTTGTCGAGTCATTTTCAGTCTGCGAGAGTAATGCTTTTGAATGCGCGAGCATCATTTCATTTCATATGGAATGTGTGCCTATTTTGTTCCAAGCCCGAACGAACCGTTCTTATTTACATAAATAGGTATTAGCAATGACCTCGTGGTTCCGTTTATTTAATAGTGATGAAGTAGCGTCTGGAAGTACAAAATTTACCGACCCTTTTTCTTTTTTAGAATGAGAATAAAATGTAATGCTAATGAGAGTGCAATCTCACAGTTATCTCTCTCATCATTTCCAGAGATTTTTAGTTATGATAGCATTATAATGATTGTTTTTGTATTTTTTACAGGGAAAAGGTACTCTAGTCACATACTGGTTGTTAGGCGAGATAGTCGATCCGAACGCGCCCCCCAGAGAAAAACCGTCGCTCCCAAAACTTCAAACTCAATCAACAGAAAGTGGCGGATCAATTTCACATCTGACTCCATTCCGACAAAGATTAGATGGATCTAGGTCATCAAGCAGGCGGGGTTCCGGCATATTCCAGCAAAGAAACAACGACTTCGTTAAACTTGAAAAGGAAGCACAGCCACTGTTGCAAAATCTCAAAATACAAAGACAGCAGTCTGACCCTACCGAGCCCGTTGCCAATGGAACGACAAGTTCCGCTGAGGAAGCAGACAAACTAAGTGTTTCCAACTCGATATCACTCAATGTCAACTCCTTAAATCACAATTCAGTTAGTCAAAGCGGCCAACCTAAAGTCAAGCTGAAGGACTGCCAGATGAATGCCATAGGAAATCATAATTCGAATAAAGTAGGTAATAATAACTGGATACCCAAGTTACCGCAAGCAAGTTCTTTCGACAATGGCTCCAGGAAAAGCA
>JALPQI010023008.1:0-23167 GCA_025490895.1 Thaumatotibia leucotreta
TAATTTAAGGTTGCCTTGTAAACAGATTAAAATTACAACTTTTTGATGACATTCCCCACAGGCATGACATATTTATTTATGCCACACCACTTTATAGACTTATGTGGAATGGATTCAACAGGCCCTGTATTTTTAATTTTTCATTTAAATGATCTATATATATTTTTAGGATGTAAAGCCTAACAACTTACTATTTGACCCTCGCCATGTTGCGGATTTTCAGTGACACTAATTTATTTTACTGGCAATGATTACTGTTTGACATCAGCGGCCCTACCGCAAAAATCGAAATTCGTAAATTTCGAGGATTTGTTTCTCTCACTCTAATGACGCCTTCGTTTGAGTGACAGAGAGACATCCTCGAAATTTACGAATTTCGATTTTCGCGGTAGTAGGCCAGGCGTTGAATGTCATCGAATGTCACCGATGTAAACAAAAAGAAAATATATCGCGACTTAAACGATTTCATCATAAAAATGCCGAAAAAGATACCAATAGAAGCAAGAAAAATCGTCTTAAATACAATAAAATCTTTAAACCAAAGAAAGGACGAAGGATTGAATAGTATTCCATTGGAAAATGTTTTGCAATTGGTTACTGACATGACATCACATTATTGCCATAGGTAAACTGTTTGTAGCGACACTGTGTCAGGGTCAAATAGAAAGTTGTTAGGCTTTACCTATCGAAATTATTTTTCTTTCCCATAGGTAAGTGGTTGATGATACAAATATGTTCGTCTTAAGATAGTGCTGGGGGTTACCATGACGTACTAATGCGATTCAGTTTAGGTTCAGGGAAAGCGACAGTGATATCTAGCCTTGTTCCTTTCTCTCGACCTAAACTGAAGCGTATTAGTACGTCATGGTAACCCCCTGAACATTACAGCCACAAAATCAAATGTTGGTAATGAGTAGATGGTTTTGTACTGTATGTAAGCCCTTACATTATGCTGCAACGAGGTTTTCAAACACCTACCTGTCCTACCTACAATTCATCATCTCATTATCATATGCGCATTTTAATAAAAAAAATCAAACATATATCGTTATAGATATGTGACAAACATTAATTTCCAAAAACAATCAATTTAATCCAAAGACCTCAGTGAGGACCTATCCTTAGTAGAGGTCAAGTCGCAGGCGCAGGCTCCAGTAGCTGAAATCGAATCTCATGCGCATGCCGGCCTCGCTATTCTCCGTTTAGTTATGCTGCCTTAAAAACCTGTACCTACACTCGATAATGATGACAATACCATTTTTATAGAGAGTTTTGGATTATTTATTTGTAACAATATCCACGCAGTTTTCACGTCAAAATACAAAGAATACTAAACTATCTACGTTAAACATACTCATGCAATAATTTATTTTATTTATAAGTATCTTATAAGTATTTTTATTTACTACACCACTATTTTCACCATACTTATCAACTATTAGGATGGGACCAACGCCGAAATATAATATCCGAAATACAATTTACACATTTTACAGCAACAATTACTAAAACAAAATTTTCCTCAATCAACTAATCGAACAGTTACGCTATACCTACAACATGATAATTTCTATAGTTATCATTTAATATAAAAATAACCAAATAAAAAAAATCGACTTCAACCGATTTCTCCATGATCCCATGATCAGACCTTGACTTGATGCCAACGGACCCTCTTTCGAGGTTATAGTTACCCGTCGAATTCCTTTTTTTTTTCAAGAAAACCTCTTCATTTTTTGAAGTCGCTTAGAAAAGCTCTTAAACCTCATTTGACACCAACATAACGTACTTCTGGACATACCTATATTAAAACTAGGAAACAATTAAAAAATCAATAAAAAATCCGTGATTATAGCATTAGGTAATCCTCAAGTTCGACGTCATGGCGACTACGGTTCCTTTGTTTCAGATTACAGAGCAAGTGCGGCCAATAAAGTTGGTTATTAAACCATGCTCATGACCTAGACGTTGTACCACGTCCTCGACATGAAGTAAGTACCGTGATGATTAAAGTCATCATCATGCCCTTGTACCCCTTGTAGACGCGACCGGCGTCGCGTGCTGACACCAGTTGCCTATTATTGTGAAGCCACTGAGGTTATTGTTGCAAATACGTGATGATCTGATGTTTCTTACATAGATTAGTTATTGACTATAGTGTTTACAAAAAAACAACATATTAAGTTTCATTTCCATCGTGCATGCACATTTCCACCAGATATAATAATATTGGAGCGGCCAGAGTACAAATAAATAGGTATCTCATCAGGTATCTATGTTATGGCATTAGAGAGCATATTCAGATATTTTTCAGCCCCGTAGCCACTTCGATAGATCCGATAACAACTATACCTCAGCTAAGGGATTTATTTTCTTTCCTTACATTATATATGTATAATCATTTCGTTTGCCGTTCAAGTCTCTTTTTCGCGAGAAAGCATTAAGATACGTTTTGTATCCAATGTATCCATTTGCATACTGGACTCCAGAGTAACTAACTTTATGCCCACTTGCAAATCTCGGCCCCTAATACGAGTCATGAGGTTCTACGAATAATAGTATCAAAAATGTATGTCTAGACCAGGAAAAACTGAGGCGCATGAAAATGATAAATAAGACAATCGGATCTGCTAAACATTGTGCTGGCAATGTTCTTTCAGTCACTCAGAATTCCTTGGGTTGGGTCACTGGACTACTATCCACTGCATTAGTCAGTGTTATTCGTAAAGTGGCATATCTGATAGTTATATAATTATTTAAATCTGTGTCTAATAAGACAACCCTAGTTAGCTAGGCGTAATGATAACATCCAACCGTGATAGCATGTATTGTATGGTAAATGATTATGTTGCGTTAATTGCGTTCTAAAGACTAGCTTGTTTGTTATCTTATCTTTATAACTTCGTTAATTGGAAATACAGGCACCTACGTAAGTACTTGAATCAAAACAAGAACGCTAATGAAATAAAATATTGAATTGCCTATTTACCCGACTACGGTACAGAGATGCCCGAAAGGACTCTTAAATAAGCGTAGATGGGATAGGTGTTATTGAAATAACACCTATCCCATCTCACATACACTCTACTTTACGAAATTCGATCGTTACACGAGACGTGATTCGTTGATTTCGTAGAGTGGGGGATAGAACAGCAAATGCTCTTTTGGTCTGCACGAACCTTAAGACGTATTAAAAACATTGTCTTAAGATACGTAATGACTAAAAATTATTGGTTGAAAATTACGAGACTAATTAAAATGACATAATTATTCAGCATAACGTCAGTTTTACATCATCAGCACCAAAATTACGCTCCCTTGTAATGTTCCGTTGCAAGGAAACTTTTGTAATATAGCTCGCTAACAAAAGGCAAATAAAGTCTTATGAGACTTGAATCAAGTTACGCAAGTACCAGGATGTAATAAACATCGAGGATACGAGTAAATCAGGATGGGTCAGCTGGGGAGATGCGACGCGTGCGCGAAGCCCTACGGCGGCGGGGGCTTCGGATGACGTCAGCGGCATCTGCCCGACAGATGGCGATGGCGCCGCGCCCTTACGCGTACAAGATAATATCGCGTATCGCACGCACGCGAACCTTGACCAATCAAAACTATAATGTACAAACCTATAAACGTCCATTACGTGATAATATAAATTAGTTAGAATTATGCGCTACTTTGAGACATATTGACCGCAACTGCTTTGGGGATGTCACCGGCGAGGTGGATTTTCTTCTCAAATAGAATAGAAGTCAATTTATATGATTATTGCATTGTTCATTTACTTCTGATCTTGTAATTTTTCAGAATGGATCAAAATACAGCTGATTGATCCGATTGGAGTATTTTTTAACATGTTGTTTTTGTCGGCATTTTGTCATGACGTACTAGAGTGATGTAGTTATAAGTTTTTGTAATAAAGTACCCACTTGACTTGAGGTTTACATGTACGCAATAGGCTACTTGACCCATTTTTAAAGTTTGTTGTATATTATTAATCAATATCTGATTAACGGAAAAAAAATATAAATATATTTTTTCACGACCTAGAAAACCGCAAAATTGTAACTTAAAATTTAAACTTTCGTAACCGCGCGAAAACGATACTAGCCATGTTAATGCTTAGATTATCTGTGGAGTGACGTCACTCAAACCGAAAACAAACATTTGCCATGTCACTTATGTTATGTCAATGTCACAGCAAAGCTACATGCCTACATGTCCATAGCGAGTTTCACTCGTATAAGATTTGACATGAAGTTAGTTTAAGATCCTATGACGTCACATCATGGCCGACACCGTTTTCAGAGTACAAAAATAAAACAATTTTTTCAATGAAAAATATGTACCCATCAAACACTTTTAATACACCGTAATCGAAAAATATTGATCTTTTCAATAAATACTACAGAAAATAATAATTTTTTGCACTAAATTTGATATGAGTCAAGTAGCCTATTGTAGGTAGGTACTTTAACTGTCAAGTTGTGGATATCTTTAATTGGCTTTGTTTACTGTTTATGTTCATAGATTAAGTATTTTGTAATTGCTGTTGATGTCCTTAATAGCTAAATAAATACATAAATAAATAAATGACCTGCTGTAGGTAGATCTCTCTCTCTCTCTCTCTCTTCAGTCGTTCACTCTTGACAGAGTGGTCGTGGTTGTATGTTGAGACGTATCTAATGTGGATAATGCAGCTCTCGCAATGCGCCTCTACTTGCCACGGTCTTCAGCGTTACGGGAACATTGGACTATGGTGGTTTGTGTCGCAGCTTTTATCAGGTCTGTCCAGCGCGTAGGTGATCGACCATGCGACCGCTTGCCTTCCACTCGTCCCTGGACAACGAGACGTTCCATGGAGTTTTGATTTCGTGTAACGTGCCCGAAGTATTTGAGGATAGTATTATCTATAGGTACATATACGAGTAGGTAGATACTTACTCGTATATGTATAGATAATCGGGTAAGTAAATAGAGTAGATTTATATACCTAGTACTTAAGTATTATTACATCCTGCAGTTAGGTACCATGAATATTTCATTGAGACATTTGATTCGTGACGCTAAGCCATGCGTGTGTTGAAAGCCATTATAAACGGAATCACTAAGCCTATGTTTTATCAATATACTTATTAACCGAATCGTGTAATTCTAGGGCATGGATTGGTATAAAAAACAAAAAACAACATTGCAAAAATAGTTGCAGTTTTATTGCTGAGGCTTGTTTCATGTTCGAACACACTTTTTTGTAAAAATAAAACCTTCAAATTAACATTACACAGATATTATATAAAGTAGGTAGGTACTGGATAATACATTATTTACGTTGTGTCCTTGCTGCTATTTGTTACTTATTTTGTGAATGTGGCTGACATAACGAACAGGTTCACGGCTCCAACATTAAATATGGACAATCCTTGTAATAACAGCTTTGAACCGATTTCATTTTAATTCAAAATTTACCTTTCAAATATTATGTGTCATGTACCAGAGAAAACATATCGAGTTTACCAACGCCAGAGGTGGGTTTTGAACCCACATCTTCAGTTTTCGCAGCTGATTTAAGAGGGCGCCTACACCCAAATTGCAGTTCGGAGATTGCATTTTAAGATGTCTTAAACATGAAAATATGCCACAATATCATACATACAGAAACTACATCATATTTGCAAGGGCCGATAGGGAGCAAATCCGTACAGGATTGATGTTCGCTCGATAGAAATCGACCACGAAAACATGTCTAATTTTCGGGGAGGTTTTATTTCCTGACGTTACTTTGCATGCTATAATAATAATAATTTAGTATTTTGTAGCTTAAAACTGACAATGCTCCGGCCTTGTTGTACTTGGTAGGTATTTTTCTTTGGTATATGACATCTAATATTACAAATGTTTGTACGAAGTAGTGTTACTACTTACAAATAAATATTTAACAAAACAATTTCAAGTACTTCCAAAAAATATACCTTTTCTCAAACATGCAATGAAATGTTGTAGTTATCTGCCTAAAAAGTGGCCGGGAAGTACCTCGTTGCCGGCCTAGGCCGGCAAGTGCCTCTTTTTTAATTTTCATTTGACATAGGGTTGTGACCTGGCATCTTGGCTTTTAGCCAATAATTATCTGTAAGTAATATTAGTATAAAAAAAAATGATTGGCAATTTTTTGCAGTTATAATTAGGTATTTAAATTATATCATTTAAAATAAATGTACAATAACTATTCAAAATAATATTTAAAAAGCAGTATTATACGGCGCGATCCGTCGGCCCCGATCACTGCATGCGATTAATTGGACCCAACCGACCGAGTCGTCTAATACCGCTTTTTTAAATAAAAAATTTGCAACTTTCAAACAGGTCAATCTTAAAAAAAAATGAGGTGTCGGTGTCGTATTTGACTTTTGTTGTGTTTCAAAGACTTAGTTATGCAGTTGACTTATAATTTCTTAGAAAAAAGATACATTTTTTGTTTCATTTCATTGCATGTTTGAGAAAAGCATTATACATACCTCGGCCATGAAGTGACGGGTTGCCGTCCGAATACTATCCGGCCTCGCTTCGCTCGGCCGTCTACATATATTCGGCCGGCAACCAGTCACTTTCCGGCCTCGGTAGTAATGTACTATTAATTGGTCGCGTTTATACTCGTACTTAATGTAGTCGGGGATTTCCACGAGGTGGTGCTTTTCTGAAATGTGCCTAATTTGTATCAGCACCAATTGATTGCTAGGCATTGCTTATTGGTTCCCCAAACTGTATCAAGGTCCTAAGTACCACGACAGCCGACAATTTTCAGCAACTGTATCTATTATTTTAAAGACAAACTGATCGTAATCGCGTATACTTAAATAAGCTGTAATCTGAATAAACTGTATCTATTACTCCAATTAAGCCTAAGGTTACGACTATTCTCGCCGGTGCACTGTTTCCCGTCAATTGATATTTTGAATATCGCGTAGGTCTGAATCCATTCATTCACTAATCATCAGACATCGTACGATTTCCAGCATTTTTGGTGCAGTGTAATTCAATTGAGGGATGTGAAGTACGTTATTCGAAAGGATAGCGAGTTAAGGTTCATTTTTGTGTTACAACGTGTTATGACACGTTACAGCTAAAAATTTACCCCTGGATTCCTTTAAAGGTGCGTTTAAACCAAAAGAGCATTCGCTGTTCTAGCGCCCGTTCTACGAAATCGCGCCTTTACTCAACTACATTTCACCAAAAACCCTA
Organism: Thaumatotibia leucotreta; assembly: GCA_025490895.1. Taxonomy (NCBI): domain Eukaryota; kingdom Metazoa; phylum Arthropoda; class Insecta; order Lepidoptera; family Tortricidae; genus Thaumatotibia; species Thaumatotibia leucotreta. The sequence continues at coordinate 7,240 of JALPQI010023008.1, forward strand.
GAAGTTTAGTGAAAGGAATCCAAGGGTCAGTTTAAGCTGAAGCGAGTAATAGCACGTTGTAAGACAATAACAAACCTTAACTCACTATCTGCTTATAAATAACTTACACCATATCCCTTAATTGAACTACATTGCACCAGAAATACTGGAAATCGTACGATCTCTGCTTATCACACATTTATCTTTAACATTGCTCGGTGGTTAATCCAATATTATACACTTATACAGCAAATATAATATAGGTACGTAATCTATCATTACTAAGCTCATTAACTATGTACTGGTAACACGTCCATTGTTTTCTACTAAAGGGTAATTACGTTTAAGTGACTTTACGCCATATGCCGGCTCGTCATTAATGGGTTAATGTTACGCAACACGACATCCATTTGTTATGCGCAGATCATAGGATAATTAACTATGGTAGCATTATATTAATTATTAAAAGTTTCCTTACATTTTGTATTCTTCCACGTATTGTCATCGGTGCGCACGACTCTATTGCCAAGCAAGATAAGAACTGTGTTAATGAGATACCGCTGTAATATAGCACGACAAAAACGAATACCTAAGTTTAACTCTAATGTTAGGATACCTGACAATATAACTCTTCGTAATTCGATTTGTATGGTCTTGTGCTCTTAGCAAGACAGGAAGGTTAGGAAAACGTTTCAAACATTTTCCCAATAATTAGAGCAAGTTCACCATAGTCGTCGACTATTTATTGTTTGAACAAATGTACCTACTGGCTATACTTAAGTATGTCACTGTTGGGCAACACCGCCTATATCGTGAAATCAGGATATTTAAGCTAAGGCATTAGAAAATTTGATAGAATTGTCTACGCAATTTTCTAATGCCTTAAACTAAAATAGACTTGACTAAAATATTTAATAAAAATATATTTTTCGTCAACCACCCCTGCACGTAAAGTAGAGATGATTTTTTTTATTCTACTAGAAAACTATTATGTGGAGTAATCGTTGAAAAGCCCCATTAAGGGTCCCATAAGAAAGTTGTAAATTCAATATTTTCGGATATAATCGCTTCAGAAAAAAAAGTCGCGGGCGGAAAACTATTATATTCCTAAAGTACACAAGACTTGACAATAATACATTCGTTAATGATCTACTTTCTTCTTTAAATCGCTCCAGGATGCTTAACCAAGTTGTCAATCGCTAGCGCTTAGTAGCGTATCGTAGTTTTCCCTCTCTGTCACTCTTTCATATTAGTGCGACAAAGACAGATATCTGCCTTTCGTTTACGATTGACGATTAAGCGTTAGCGATTGGCAACTTGGCTAAGCACCCAGATGTCTATAACGAATGTCAAGTGAATGTTTTGTAACCTACCAATTTCCCAAATTATATCGAATTTACACCTTACATAGCATACAATAACTTTTGTGTGCCTACTAATTTTCTAATGGGTTCGAATGTCCTACACACACTGACCTAAAAACATAATGTTATTGTTAGCTTGAAATAACCGCTCTACTTAAGTTATATTTATCTTAAAGTCGTTATAATACACGTTGTCAGCTTTAATCTACAGTATATCGATCAGTCGCGACCCGCGACATCCATTACTTAATTGACAAAAGTCATAGAGCCATTACTGGAAATATCAAGACTATTATGTAGGTATATGTACATACATACTTAATAGTTATGCGATGACATTCATAATAAAAATATACCAATACATACTTTAGTTTAGTTGTCATATTCGCATATTTAAGACTAGTGGCTAGATTCACCTTTTTTTTTGGTTGTGGTAATATCGCTGGTTTTATTTAACTATGTATAATATGTAGGCATACAAACATAATGTAAACTGCTGTTTACCTACGTCACATGAGGAAACTCCAGGTCTTAATATTTTGTAATATTTTATAAGTCTTTTTTGTATGACTATTTGATTTTAAATAATAAAAAATATGCACAGAAAAACAGGACATTTCAATGTACGAGAATAAATGTACACATGCACTTTAATAATACCGTCTATTATCCCGGAAACTTTTGCATTGGATATTTATGATTTATTAGTTTATATTAAAGTGACAATCAGATTGTGCATTTTCACGATACTACTATAAAAACCCATAAACGGTCAGAAATACAAATTAGGTAGCTCAGCTTCAGATTCAATACGTAAATAAATGAAACCATCATACGTCACTTAACCTTTCATCTTGATGAAAGTTAGCACAAGTTGCGCGCGGAGGAAAAACATGTGGCTTCCACAAAAACAATGAACTTTCACACAAGCTGAGGTTGTTTTAGCGCAGTTTATTGTGGAATCACGACGAGGATTCGGTCTGCGGTGAACTGTAATTGAATTTGGTAAACAATACGTTTCTCGCGAACCTCGGGAACATTCGTAACACGCACGCTCGCACGCACCTGTTCGCCGATTTATTTATTAACGTATAAGTTTTCTGGTTGTTTGTAAGAATGTACCATTAAGTAGCGGGAACCTTACTACATTTAAGATAGTTCGTTAATATTGATTGTGACAAAAAAATATGGACGACTCACCAATAAATAGGTAATAAGGGTATTTCCACAAGAAATAAGTATCAGCTCACCAAATTAGTAACAATTATTCTAATATTCATCTAAGTATGAATATAAAGCTAAATGTAGAATAATATTTTACAACCACCCTCATCAAAACGAGGTCGTGTGCCTTTTTAGCCGCGAGAAAAAACAATAAAGCAATCTCTCACAAGTATCGTTTTCACCAACATGACGTCAGATCAGTGTAAACCCGGCGTGATAATTGAATCGCGAGGGTCCTCTCTACCCTGAGGTGCTACTTTAAAAGAGCCCTTGTATATCACAGGGTCCAAGTACACTTACGGCCTTTATTCTCTATTGATGCCCGGCGGCCATTAGTGATACATTTGATTCGTATGTGACCTCTATAACCCGCTATTGTCTCTTGTGTAGGGGAGTACTATCTTTAATCGCTGGAAAGAGCTTATAAATGGTGGAGTACCTATCGGTTTGTATTTGGCGAAATATTTAGCTAATAATTGGGATTGATCTTAACGCAAAAATATGAAAATAGGTTGAAATGTGGCTGTGTTCTATTTAAACAGAATACTGAAAAGTCTCAAGTCTATAATGAAAATATATTACTTTTCATCTCACCTAAGTCTTTATTGCATACTCGTAGCTATATTGCGTAATGCGAGTTATATGAAAATTGTCATAAATACGAAAACAAAAGTGCCATCTCTCAGCGGGTCACAGTTCGTATTTGCTCTCCGCCGGGAGGGGGTCATTACTAAACTCCATTACACTTTTTGTGCCAAGTGTTTTGATGGTAAAACAAGGGTGAAAACGACCCTACAAAACGAATGACAGCTCTCGGTGCCTCCCGTTTTTTACTGCTATGAGAAAGAATAACATTAGTTTGGGATAAATACCAAACAATGTGTTGACTTAATTCACGGCTTACAATGTTTTACTTTATTTTTTTGTGTCCGTAAAAATCTCAATTTAAAAATAACCAGTTCTAAATTACTAAGCACTAAGTCGGTTAATAAAAGTAAAAAAATCAATATCGGGTCGGTTAACATCCACTTCACAAGGAAACACAAGGTCAAGGTAGTCGAACCGTCATCGTCAATTGATTTGTAATAAGACATATTTTAAGTAAGAATCAGAATTTTGCTAAAATAGTAGAATTTGAATCCTGCTAGGCGACATTTAAAAATGGGATTTTCTCAATACAGTCAAGCTGCGCTCCGCTCGTCTCATCTGCCCGGAGCCGCGATTACCACCGGGATCTCAATCGCAAACACTCGAGCACATTTACCCGGCGAGATTTAGCTAATGAAGTGAATTGAAGACCAAATGGGGGTTCAACGACCTGCCAACGATCTCCTCCGCGATTAACCGGAGAGAATAATTTAATGGGCTTTTGTGGAAACCAGCCATACGAGTGGCTCGACCCGGTGCGATTACTTTCCGTTTCAAAATTTCACTTTGCAGCGTTCTCATCGATTAAAATGGTGCATTGTGCATTGTAATCTAGCTAAACGATGTTTTTGTTTCTCTTCGGAAACGTTGTTGAGTAAATTAAGCACTAACTGATATTTACTTACAAAAAATACTTATAATCATTTTTATACATTTAGGAGTATATCATGTCGATGTATGGGACAGCAGAGATTAGCCCGCCTATTGTAAAATTGGGCCAGTGTGACCTAATTATTTTGTATTTTTACGGAGTAATATTTTTTATGGTAAATATATTGTTATGATATAATATTTGGTATTGAAATACCAAAATAAAGTTCTGAAATTACGAGAACTTTTTCGTTCATAAATTTTTGGAGCGACCCAGTTTTGAATAATGAATAAACACCATTCATAAATGAAATTTTTCACCCATTTGCTTAAGTGCACATAACATTTTCATGGCTTAATACGTTTGAATGTGCCGTCGAGTCAATCGTCATCAATCTGAGGGGTGCGGGGTAATGCGTGGCACATATGGCGCGTACGGTCTGCGAGTCTGCGCTCGCGCTTTGTACGCGGCCGTTCCGCTTCGGTGGCGAAGAATACCCGAAGTGACCCGCACCGACCTTACACGTGATGGCACAAGGGCTGTCCCGTATATTACTTGATTGTGATCTTAGATGGCGTGCTTAGTAGCGTGATGGTATATTTTCAAGCATGTAACACTGTTAGACATAAATATCATAAATATCACAAGTGTTCATTTTTTGTAGGGAGCTATAAAAATATTTCCATAATCATAAAATAAATCATAAAATTTGAAGTACATATGTACACTATATACTACATACATACCTCTAGATATAATATGAAATTTGAAGCAAGCTTTAAAAAAATATTGGAAGTACAAATTGCATACATGGAGTAGGTATCAATCGGAATAGGAAGGAATGCTATCAAATTAGAATTAATATCTATAAATACCTATTTATAAGTACCTACAGTAAAAATCAAACGTTTGGTACGCAGCTATAATACTAGGTGTAAGTACGTATGTAAATACATTTCGATTAGATAAGATAACGAAAACAGCACCGTAGATACTAGGTACGCCCCAATCCATTCATGACATCGAATAGCGGAGTCCCGGGCTCCTGTTACAAGTGGTCTCACTAAACTGTGCAACTGTAACTGGACAGACTACAAAAGTAGTAACTCTTTTGTGACAACCACTTGTATGAACATTGACAAATGTTGCATTCACAGATTCATTGATAAGTACTTATCGAGTTCTCCATACACTAATTTGAATCAAATTGAAAGGACCCGCATCTTATTATTCATGGTAAAATAGCTCTAGATATTTTGATAGGTACTTGTCACTTATGTACATCTGATTTTTTAAATAAATGCATGTAGATAGGTAATGTAATGGTGAATTTTAGAATCGTGATCGAGTCAGTACCTATTTAATAATGTTGGGTATGATTAAGAATTGAGAAAAAATAATAGAAAGTTCAACACATATGCGATCAAAGAATACGGGTTAAGTGGGATATTTCACAGAAAATATTGCAACTTCTTTTCAGGTTCCCAATATAAAATCTATCTCGTATAAAATCAAAAGGAAAAAACCGGCCGAGAGCATGTGGGGCCAAGCTCAGAGTAGAGTTCCGTAGTTATTCAGTAAAGCTGGGCCGACTATATTCAAAATAGTTTTATCAAATCTTTGTCTTATGCAGTTGTTTCCTTTGTTTCATACTGAATCAAAGCTCTAGGTCCTACGAAGTGGCATCAATTATTTATACAATAACTATTTTTCTAAAACCTTAAAGCTCCCATTTCTCTTAATCCGAAGTCATTGGCAAGTGGATTCATGTAGCAGGTTGGTTTATTCTCCGCGAGGGTGAAGGATTGCGCGGGGTGTGGCGCGCTAAGTGCCGGGAGGCCACATGTCGCTCTCGTCACGCTAATCTGCCGGATTTGCCATCCAGTGTCCCTCCATCCTCCGTCCCGCTCCCCATCAACCACGCACAATACATCCATCTCACCCGCCTCATTGAATATTATTGCTCTATGGGGATTTTGAAAATATGGAGCCGTTTAGCTAAAGCCGTACATTGTATCCATACTGTGGAATTATTCAAACGCGGCTCGTTGCATGTATCAGTTAATGGTATTAGCTATTAGACCGTTTAATCGCTCGATTTGCGACTTTATGGCACAGCTTAAGTTATGAGATTGTTTTGTTCTGGTGCATAGTTAAAACGATCGATACTGCATTGACACTTGACACATTAATATAAAATAATTGGGTATGTCAAGTTTTTTGAAGTGGTGTAAATTATATTTTATTTGGATGATAGGCTTCCTAAGGATCACGAATAACCAGTTATTTTATTTTTATAACTATTAATTTATTATTAATATTATTTATAATATTTTTAATTTATGGCTCACAAGCTAAACGACTTTGCGCTACTGAAAATTAAAAAAAAAAACACATGATGGTTGTCAAATATGTCACTGTCAAAAATAACTACGTATATAATAACAATAAAAACGTGTTATTGAGTATAATTTTGATACATAGAATAGTCACTACACTCACATTGAAATGCTCTTCACAAACATATAGGGTCCGTTTCGGGCAATTTATATCCAACGCGTGACACCAAGTTGGTTGTAAACATTTTGGTACACATAGAAAAGCTGAGTCGGGAAAGTCGCGTCTGTATTTCTTACAGCTGGGTACGAAGCACATGAGCATATCTCTGTAATACTCCGTCACGGTTCGGTTGCAGTCACTATTCATTGTATCTAGATGTACGTGAAGCAGTCCAATAGTCAAAACCAGGGTCGTCAGAAAGGCAAGAAAACGTAGTACAAAAAGCAGAGCGTAGGTAGTCACAGGAAGATCCAAACGTTGTCCAAAATATCGTGCAGGGGTCATGGAGTAGTGCGGCAAGATCAAGAGTCCAAAATTCGTGCTGAGGTCGTTAAAAATATTCTATAAATCACTGAAACCACCAAATGCAATCGAACGAACAAAACCGTTGAAAGACGTAGTTATTTTTGACAGTGACATATTTGACAACCATCATGTGTTTTTTTTAATTTTCAGTAGCGCAAAAGTCGTTTAGCTTGTGAGCCATAAATTAAAAATATAATTTATTATTAATAAATAATATTAATAGTTATAAAAATAAAATAACTGGTTTTTCGTGATCCTTAGGAAGCCTATCATCCAAATAAAATATAATTTACACCACTTCAAAAAACTTGACATACCCAATTATATCCATACAATGCAGTTACTACTTAAATCAGCTAAATATTAAAATTAATATACTTATTCGTACTCAAAATATATAGGTACATCTCGCTATACTCATACAATTAAATATACAAAAATATAGCAATATTTTTAGTATTTTTACAAGATGTAAGTAAAATATATATAGTGAAGGGCCGTTTAGTATCGAATTCTGATTCGATACCTAATAATAAACAGAAAAAAAAATTGGTTAAATAAAATTGTGTATAGGGCTGATCGTCGAAATAGGCCAACACTCCACACAAAACGAACCTTCTTTTTAAAAAAAAATCTATTTTTTCGTGATCAGGATTCGATGCTGAATCAGCCCATATCACCACAATTTTTGTTTACATTCTAAATGTATAGCATTTATTAGGGCTCTTACTGTTACTGAATACCAATATAATATAATTTAAAAGTTTTTGCCTTAAGCTAAAACGCCGTTAATAGCGTTAAGCCGTTTAATAATAATTAAGAAATTATGTTTAAGTAACTTTATAAGCAGAATAAAAATATCGTTAAATAAAATAAAATGTGGAAAAATCAGTAAGTCATTTTCTTTACAATAATCGCATAGCTGTCAACGCTGCGCCATACGGTAGCTCTACGCGCACATGGCGAGTTTATTTGGATAACCTTGTGTAATATCATGCAAATTTTCGGTAACCCTTATCACAATGCAACACGGTTGTATTTCATCTACTTGAAGGGAGTTCCACTGCAAATATAAAAGGTTTTGTGTGGGTATTGTGGGGACTCGCGCTTATCATTGCTTCCCTCGTAACCCTAAAATCGTTCCATTCTGCAGACCGACGAGCCGACAGGTTAACTTTTGTTGTTCCACAATGTCCGTGCATTACAAGTCCGATTGTTGGCACAAATGTGAATTGAGTACAAGGCATGTTATTTGTTGGAGATTGATTTTTTTAATACCTAAGTAGCCGAGTAATTTGTTTTCCATCCGGAATAAACCCATTTGATCGGACTTATTCGTAGTAGATGATACTTATTATTATTATCAATTTTATTTATCAATGTCATCGTGGTTCTCTTCAATAAACAAAATATCATACCCAAATCTGAACACTATTAGAAAAAAATACATGTTCGTAACATAAAGTAACCTTAACCAATAAGTTAACCTTATTAGAAGGTACCTAATTATTCGTTTAAAGAAATACTAATGCAATAAATAAAATACTAATTTTTACCTACACGCGAGGCAGTATCAAAACTACTATTTAGCAAATAAGGTCATATTCAGTATCGTAAATATTTTGTGATATACGCCCTTATTTCCAATATGATATTAAACAATAACTTAATGTATGTTTAAACGAGTCACGACAGTTTGGTAAAAGCTTAGTACTCGTGAAGACTATCTCATAAAAAAATATCGAACCAACGAATACGCAAAAATACATTCCATAACACACAAACTTCTGAATGTATTCCGCATGCATTAAGCAAATAATCCAGGTAGAGTTCCAAATAAACTTTCTTTCCACGTTCAGGCCAGGTATCGCCACAGAATTTTCATACCACAAAAGAAATAAAAAAATATTTCTTTATTCAAGCGGCAAGTCAATAGAGGTTTGAGGCATTGCCCTCGAGGTGGATTCGGGAGGGGGGTGGGTGCCTAGGGACGCGTGGTACTCTTCTTGATTACAGAACACCCCGTCTACCTCCCCTCCCCTGCAGCCCAGCCCTCTACAATACACGTAGACTTACACGTAATATTGTTGCATTTATACAATATAAAAATGTGCCATATCTAAGTAAAAGGCTTTTGTTTTGTTTCGAATATTTCCTCTTTGTGGAATTTAGGTGTTTTCTTTACAGTTCAAAAAAAGTATTTGTAGTTTGTACCTATACGAAGGGTAAATACTAAAAGGAGGGCCATGTTAACTTCAATAATTTTAGAAAATGGAAATTACAAAGGTAAGTAAACCATCGAAAAAATTTCGTCTAATTTTGAAAAGGAAACTATTTAACATGAATATTTTAAATGATAGTAAACTTCATGACCGAATGATCCGCATAATATTTTTATTTTAAAAACCCAAACTAACCTTTAAATTAAAGCTATGAAATTAAACAGCAACTTCTTTTCATAAGCTCAATGACCCGTATAGGTATAATACCTATTATAAGTTTGATAAGGTATACCTGTAACTCGTAAGCATTAATATAGTAGGTAAGTGCAATAGATACCTAAAATTATTTAACATGTTTACAAAATTACTATTAAAAGTTACATAATTACAGTGTTTACAAAATTACTATTAAATTAAGTTAATACTAATAAAATGAAGAGTTTTATGTGAACTAAAATGTATATCCTCCTCAAGCCATTTAAGGTTTTAAGTTGGTGATAAAACCAAGATTGTGTTCTAAAAGTGCGCGATTATGAAAAATGCAACTTTTAGGTTTGTTTACTTTTTTTTATTGTTTATAATGTACTGACGAAAGATATAGGTAATTACTCCAAACGAGCAAGTTTTATTTAACTTTGGCTTAAATTGCCCCCGAATCGGGTCTATAATTATTAGTGGTCGGATATCCCGGTGCAACAAGGGGTGAATGACCTCAAACATTATACTAATATGGATATACCACGGGATTCCACAAAATTACATCCAGTAAAGTTTAGTAATATTTTGTAACGCAAAATAAGTGCATGTACATACAAGCGTTTATTATTATGCGATTTCGACAATTTTTTTAAAAGATAGGTTATAAATTTTGTTTAATATTGACCTTAGTACCAAATAGCCTTTTGGTATGAATATTGTTAAATAAAAGAGTTTAGCTTTAAAAATAAAAGCTTTTTACTAAGGCACAATAGGTACCACTTCTAGAAATTGCAAATGTAAAAAAAAAAACAGAAATATCATAATTATATTACACGATTATTTTAATCCGTGATCAGGATTAAAACAATATCCATACCCAGCCTAAATTAAACATTTTAGGTGAGGTCTCCCGCAGATACCTCAAAATTTTATTAATTTAAAGTTAAAGAAAAATTGTATCCAATATCAACTTAGGATCATGAGCTCTTTCAATCCTACTAGGAGAAAAAAAGTGTCCAAAAGTTTGTTCCATTACGCTATCGTTTTTATAGACTTTGTATGGCGATAGCGTAATGGAAGAAATTAAAAATGTACGAAAATTGTTGGACAGTTTTTTTTCACCTATCAGAATTAAAAGAGCTCGTGATCCTGAGTCGAACAAGCCCAAACTTGTCCGAATTAAAAGAAAGTGTTTTGAACAACGGTTTGTGAAAACGCCCAAAGATTTCGTTTATGTTCGCAATTTGAGCTGCCTTTTTAAGTATACCTATCAGATCTATATTTTTTTTTTCAAACTAAACCCGGGAATTTAGGTCATATCCATATTAACTTTTCTACTTGGTATCCCCTGGTGTTGCACCGGGATATCCGACCACTGATAATTATGCACAGATGACGGGTAAGTATTTCCCGTCTGAAAGGAGTTAACAGTCTTAACACTATTCTAAATACAATTTTCGAGTATCCTGCCATTGATAAATTCAGAAGGTAGGGTAGACAACAGCCTGATTTTTCCTAAAGTTGGTTGGGAGGTGGTCTATACCTATAGTTGAGTTAATAATATTATCTATAAGCAAATTACAAACGTATGTAATTAGAGATCAGAGATAAACTGGTCCTCTAACGCAGAACGTATTATCTTCAACGTATTCCCGTTTCAGGAAAACAAACAGCAATCGGAGATCAGTCTTATACTGGAACAACCCGTGAACGTGAACAAGCGAGCGTAGGCAGGGGGGCTACCACGATCTACTAAAGCGATTCAGTTTAGGTTCTAAACTCAACCTCTAACCAGCCAACTAACCTCTTACTCTAAACCAGATTCATAGAATAGGTAACTGCCAAATATTGACAAGCCGAACCTAAATAGTAGGCTTATATGATGGTACCTACTGTGTTGACTGTGTTTAATCGTTTGTCGTTGTTGCGGTCAGAATCTAACAATTAACTATGTAAATGCGAAAGCGACAAGTAGCACGGTAAACGGTAAAAGCGTGACCATGGTAAGCCACCTGAATTTAAGAAGTCACGGTAGCCCCCAGTTATCAATAACACCTCAGGGCAAAGATGGTGGCCGCCGCACACAGGTGCCGGCGGCGCCGAGATTGTCCCCATCAAACATTCACGAGCGCCCCGAACGCCCGTAAAAATACATATTCTAGCAGAGGACCCCGCATTTAATACTACTCCGTAATGAGCAGCCGAGGTCGGCAGACTCCTTAATGTCCTCTTAACGTGCCGTTCAGGTGGATTGTTCGTCTTTATTAAACGGTTTACGACATTAGCGGAGTACAGCCTGAAAGTTTAATTTTATCCGTCTAGAGGGTATTGATTAATGTGCATAATGTGAAATTAATCATTGTCTTTTTAAATAGCGACTAAGAAGTGCGTGCTGAACTAATTTTACAGCGAATTTTTCAGTTTAGTTTAGATATATATTTTCTGAATGGTATTTTAATGTTTATGATAAATTGACAATTCCAGTCTCGTAGTTCACACAACACACAGCTTCTGCAGTTTGACAAGCACATTTATAAAGTATTCATTGTATATGTATATGCGCCTTTGGTAAATTAGTAAAAATAACATCCAATAACGCGTGAAGTGACGTTATAAATCGAGCGTAAGTATAAATAATTGAACACTACATTAAATATTTTAATTTGACCTGGGGCTCGTTTTTCGAACGCTTGTAACTTGTAATATAAGTGGAAGTCTCTTTTTAACACTATTAATTAGATAAGGACTTCCTTTTTTGAGCTTGTATTACAAGTTACAAGCTTTCGAGAAATAGGCCCCATATATAACATGGACATCTAACGCCAGCTCAAAAATACCCCTAGAAGAATTAGAAAAGAAGAGAGCAGTATAAAGTAATTAATAGCAATACAATACAATACAAGCTACTCATCCTCAACCTCATCCCTAAACACCGGGTTCTGTTTTAGCTACACGTAGTGAATTTAAACAACAATGAAAGTCAAAAACCAGCTACCATAATAATTTACCGCGCTACCCTAGTCCCCCGTCTCGACAGACCCATACGGTGCGCCTGCGTTGTTTTCATATCAATTTATTAGGGGAAAAACATGCATGGTCAATAATCATTAAACGGACTTCGTATTTTGTTAATGGCATAATAGGCTTGCTACCAGACGACAAGTGGTCTCTTATTATACTCAAAAATAACAACTGGAAAAAAATTAAGCTAAATTTAGTTCTGTGCTCAATTACGTCTACTAAAGCTCTTTTCAATTATTATTTTATTATCTTTTCATATACATGTAGTGTTAGTTAAAATTCATATCGATACGTACTACAAGCGACTAAAAATCGACCGTGTGGTGACGGCAATAAGAATACATTTGTCACCACCCCAACTCCTCACGGGTGTCGTACGAGTCGACAAAGGGCTTGAAGTGTCACTGACCATTCTTGGATAAAAGATTGATGATGGGCAGCAGCGTCATCATAGTGGACACATTACTGCGATCGCCGCTTGCCCAGCGTGGCGATTATGGGTATTTACCTCCTAATGCGTTTATACGCATAGTTAATAGGAGAGGCCTACGTCCAGCAGTGGACTATCACAGGCTGATGATGATGATGATCTTTTACATACCTATACATGTAGTGTTAAGTTAAAATTCATATCGATACGTGCTACAAGCGACTAAAAATAAACAGTAGGTACCCGACTTTACATAATACATTTAGCCACTTTATGTAGGTAAATAAAATTTATGTTTTCACAATTACAATTCATAAAGTTTCACGATTTCGAAGAACACCTATAGGATTCAATTACATCTAAAGTTATACCAATTGAAAATTCAAGCAACTCCGAAATTTGTACAAAACTCATGAATTAATTTCCCACCCGAATACCTACTAACATCCCTCTGCCCGTGCGCAGTCGGCGCTCCTCTGATTGATTAAAACGTTAACAAAGGGCTAAAGCTGATCACTGCGAGCTTTATACCGAGAAGCCCTTTATATTCAAGCAATCAAAGAACTCCCTATAAGCGCCACCGAAAATTATGGCTTTCCGACAAACGTTCTTTGTCTGGAAAAATTAAACGAATTGAAATGTGACTTCAATTATGGGTTCGAAAAACAAATAGAGATAAAATAAGCGAAGCGCTGATAGAGCTTCCAGGTTTTGGCGGTTGTGACTGAGTGGAACGCACGTACATATCCAACTAAAAGACTGGGTAGGTAATTAATTTACTTAGATTTTGTGACTCTTTGCATTTTATTAAATAACCCCTTATTCATACACGTTTCCATTCATAGCTCTAACTTTGATCCGTCGGTCCAAAAATATGAAAAATCCGTGAATAATGGGCTTATAGAAAACTTTAAAATAAAACTATGGTTAACACAATCGGCCCAGCCGTTTTTGAATAACTACCGAACCCTACATTGACTGAGCCTGGCCCGAAATGCTCTTGGTCAGTTTTTTTTTTAATACCAAGTTACCAACTGCAATCAACCCAATTTAAATTTATAAAATTACATAATATTCAAAGATGATCTTTAATCCACAATACCGGAATATAATAGAGGTAATCGGTAGCATCATCAGGTGGGCTGAGGTGCGGGGCAAAAACCCGACAGATGTCGCCCCCTGCCGTGCGGATGATGACTCCAGACCCTCCGCTATAAAAATTGTTGATGTTCCAGATATATGCGCGTGACCAAGCCAGTGAGGGTAATTCTAATTATCATTGATATGTGTACTTATGTTTCTATATGGAGCAGCACTTCCTTACATGTATAACATTCGTTACACAAATCCTATTATCCTATGTCAGCCTTCGTAGCGTAATTTGTATAGTATGTAGTAACTTAGTGTAGTGACTTTGCTTAGATAGATACGGAGTTGGAGGTTCCGAGTTCGAAACCCGTTGAGGCGGTCGAGGGCATTTATGTGTGTGTTTTCAACAATATTTTTCGCTCGGTCATGGTTGTTTTCTATGTAATTAAGTATACGTATATCTATCTATTACCTAATATTTCGTCTTACGTATCCACATAATATTATTATAAAGCCTTAATTAAGTTTACCGTAGTTACCGTGGGACTGCCTATATGTCGATCTGTGTAAGGTTATCTAATGATTTTGTCAGCCTAGTTGGTAGTGACCCTGCCTACGAAGATGGAGGTTCCGGGTTCGAATCCCGGCAAAGGCATTATTTGTGTATTTATTTATCACAAAGATTTATTGCTGCCTATGTATTTAAGTATAGGTAATTTCACCAGAGTTGAGGTGAATGATTACACACACATCCAAATTAAGTACTAATTGCAAAAAAATAGTGAATGAATGAATGACTTGCGTCAATATATTGAAGCAAATCCCTTGAACAAACTTTTTGGTTAATTTTACAGTTGCAATTGAGTTTGCTGTCAGTACAAAAAAAGAACACTAATTTCAAATTCCCCGTGTGTTTACATCACATGTTGATGTGTGCGTGACCTCAACTCTCGTGGAACTATCTATAACTATAATATGTATATCGTCACAAGCCTCAATTGAGCTTACTATGGGACTATTAGGTCGAATTATGTAAACAAGATGTTCCAAGATATTTATTTAATATTAATTTATCAAATACGTAGTTTAATTTAAGCGATGTCGCTGGATTTAATAGGTTTTGGAAGGTTAGATTCATTAAAAATTTTATGATGCTACCTAACTAGTACCTATAGACTGCTGCAGACTGTGACCGCATTTTGTGAAAATTAAGGAAAAGTGAAATTCAAAAACATCGTCAATGTTGTTCACATAATCTGAGGTATTTCAACGATTAGGCATTTTTTTCGCTGCTGTAAATGTAGACAATGCATAATTCTTTGCCATCGTATTTCCACTAAACGGTCCGAATTTAGAGGAAACGGGAGCTTGAGGCATTTAAATAGGAAAGCACGACCTAGACCTCTTTTCTGATAATATACGAAATGCTTCTTTTATGCTTTAAAAAAAAACATCAATTATCACCAGGGGAGGGGGGTCACCGAACGCCATTTCTTTTTAATCTCTGCTGAACAACAGCATTTTATAGGTAGTAAAAAAAATCGTGTATGTATTATTTAATGTAGGTATGTATTAAATCACTTTTTTAAAATAACCAGATGTCAAACCTTGAACAAGCGTTATTATTAAGTATTACGAGGGTCACACTGAAACTTTCGAGAATGATCCACTTAGAGATCACCCAGTGTATAGAAACAATTATTTTCTGAAAATATAACTATGACATCTCGTGTCATACTGGCGTGGTTTAGTCCCTTGTGGAACAATCTACAATTATATAGTTTTTTTTTCATGTGTAGGTAATCCTCGCGGGGTTTCCAAAGTCAATTATAAAAAAGTTTAGAGATTGTATCCACGACATGCACAAAAGTGGTCCATAGTCCATACACAAGCACTGAAAATGACGATTATCCTTTATTCTTGAAAACCGTGAGTGTGGCTGTTTACGGGTCTCCAAAGTCAATAAAAAAATACTTTAATCGCTCTATAGATCAATGAAGAGTTTTAGTCCCGATAT
>JALPQI010023010.1:0-15438 GCA_025490895.1 Thaumatotibia leucotreta
TACTAAGCAACTTCTATAATTCTCAAAGCAGAACGTTAAAAAAAACCTGGACCAAAGAAATAGTTGTTGAGGTTATAGATCACATAAAATCCCCCAAAGTAGCCATGAATGGTGTTCAGTGGAATGCTACCCAATATTACTGGTATAATAAATACGATGTGATGGTTGTAGGCGGTGAATTTTATTTAATCTTTAAAAAAAGTAAACCAGAAGACCCTACTGTACGAGTAATACCCATCATCATCATCATCAGCCTATGATAGTCCACTGCTGGACGTAGGGCCTCTCCTATTAACTATGCGTACAGACGCATTAGGAGGCAAATACCCATAATCGCCACGCTGGGCAAGCGGATTGGCGATCGCAGTAATGTGTCCACTATGATGACGCTGCTGCCCATCATCAATCTTTTATCAAATAATTTCATTTTAAATCCGGTCTTTGTTAGGTTGGCTAAGTCATCCAACTCATTGAGGGTAGTTGGAATAAAAATATATAACCACCTGAGCCCGGAAATCAAGGAGGCTCCTTCTTATGAGCTGTTTGTAAAAAGAGTGAAGGACTTTCTAATTGAAAAAAGCGTATTATAGGGTAGACGAATTATTTGATGCCTAGTTGACTGATTAAATGATATTATAATGATGTAATGATTGAAATGTAATTACTTAATTAAATTGTGTATTATTATTATGAATGTAAATATTAGTGTAATTTTTTAAGTAAATATTGTTGTTTTTTGTTTTATTGTATTATTATTTTGACATGTGTTTAATTGACATTAAAGATTATGAATTTGAATTTGAATTTGAATTAGGCAGACCGCGAAAGTCAACAGACGTGTCGATAATGCCTGGAAGAGCTTCTGGTCCATGAAAGCGCTGTTGAAGGGTGACCTTCCACTGTGTCTCAAGTGCAAACTCATTGACATGTGTATCTTGCCCGTCCTAACCTACGGTGCACAAACCTGGTCATTAACTGAAGCTCTCAAGTCAAAACTCGAGGTTTGCAAGGGATGTAGGTGTCAAGACCGCTTAGCTTAAGTGGGACTGGGCCGGGCATGTTTGCCGTACGCACCCAGCAAGGTGGGCCAAAATGGTTTCAGACTGGGACCCACGGGAAACCTTCGATGGTGCTAGCCGGGGCATTGGCAGACTGAGAAGGAGATGACGGGATGACCAGAACGCGTTTTATCCGAATTGGCGGGAGATATGTGACGACCGGGCCGAATGGAGGAAAAGAGGGGAGGCCTTTGCCCAGCAGTGGGACACTAAACCAGGCTGATAAAAAAAAACTAAAAAAACCTTTAATATTACAAGTTAATTAAGCGAATTTAAATAAGTGACTTTTAAAAATGATGAAAAAATTACATTCGAACGTACCTAACTCGTGTCGGTTTAAAACACACTCTTCGGTCGTGTTTGAATTTATCGCCACTCGTTTATAATTTATGTTTCGCACGTGTATCGTACGAGATTTTTCAGTACAGATGCCCCTTTCGAAGTTTCGACTTGCCAAAAATTAACCACTTTTCGCACTAGCGCGTAAAAAAAGCACCATCTGTACTGAAAAACTAAATTAATTACCTGTTTTTCTAGCTTCAGTCAGATGTGACCAACTTACCTCCAGCTTCATTATGTGCATGTGCGTTTAAAATTTGAATCGCCATGTATTCACAAGTTGATAATATACTTATCAATGGAATCAGTAGATGTACTCGTACATATGTCGTAACGACATTAACGGTCAAGCTGATATGAACATTTATTACGAAATACCAGAAAAGATTTAGTAAACAAGATTAAACGTACACTAAAGCATGATGATGTGAAGTCAAACGGTCACAAGATTGATATAAGTTTAATGTCTAACCTTTATAATGGTTGTACAGTCGCCACCAGTTATATCGTAGCGGCCAGTGTGCTCACAAATATCTGAACAGGGTGCTTGGACAAGTTGCCAATCGCTAACGCTTAATCGTCAGTCGTAAACGAAAGGCAGCTAACTATCTTTGTCGCACTATATTGAAAGAGTGACAGAGAGGGAAAACTACGATACGCTACTAAGCGTTAGCAATTGGCAACTTGGCTAAGCATTCAGGGGGGTTACCATGACGTACTAATACGGTTCATTTTAGGTCGATAGAAAGAGACAAGGCTATACGAGTCATATATCATTGTTCCTTTCCCTGAGCCTAAACTGAATCACATGTGTCATGGCATTTTCTAGTACGAAGTACCAACTGGATTATTTTGAAATAAATATATGTTGCAGGCCTTTATATAAGCAATCACATGACAAAGAACTGTAGGTGTCGCTTTTCTAAAAAGCGAGAAAAAAAATACTGAAGTTTTGTTATCCACTTTTCGCTAAGATTTTTTTTGGCACTATTAAATATTATTTCTAGAATATGTGAGCCATTACATGTTTATTATTGTCCCAAAAGTTCAAGTGACTCGCATAAGCCATTGTTGAAAAAAAATGGATATTACGAAAATTAAAAAAAATCATATCTCAGAAAATAACAAAGCTAGAAAGCTCAAACTTACAGTAAATAATATTTGTTATAAGTGCTCTTAAAAAAAAAACAGTTAACATATGGTAAAAGGGCCGATTCTCTATGCAAACACGGCTACGCTCTTTAATTAATGTTTACTCTTTTTTTAAGTACATCGCACATAATTACACATTAATTTTGGACCAAATTAGTAAGGCCGGAATATATTTTACAATATGTTATATTATATTGTTAGTTTACATAGTTTGATTGATGAGCTAGGTAACAAACAACATCAAATCACCCCGAAGGTAGAGTAGGTAATAAATGAATCTATCAGTTTTAAATATTAATGCACAAATAATTAGAAAACCTTTTTGAATTGCAAAGCTCTTGACTTATCTATATAAATATTTTAGGCTCAGTAAAGACAAACACCATGTTTATGTTAAGGTATATTTATTTTCGTAAATATCAATCGTGATCAAACATTAACACATTGAAATCACGTGCTTATCATGTCCATTCTTTCATTACACATAAAAAAACAATTATAATTGTTTATACCACACGCATAACTATCTATATAATTATTACATTTATAATACGATCCGTAACACCGACAACGACACCCTAATTTCATATTTAAAATACGATTAAAAAAAATTGTAAACGCTTTTGCAAGTGGTGCACCGTGTATTTCTCAAATGACACAATAAGTAATACAGTAGAACCCGCTTAATACGATCACGTTTAATACGATTTCCTGCATAATACGCCATTTTATCCCTGCAAGTTCAGTCAAATTTTCCTACATTTTTGTACGGTTAATACGATTCATAATCCCGTTTAATACGCTATCTGTAACTGTAACCCAAGTTATTTATGGCATTATTTACTTAAAAATTTAAGCAGGAAGGTTCTAATTTTATTATATCGATTGGAAATTAGACTGGAAAAAATAATTCTACTGATCGCTCCTCCTTTGTAGGTAACTTTGTTGTACTGACCAAGCGACCGGTAAAGTTCATGACATGATCCCATCGCATACACCTGTATGTGCAACCTTAGTACAATTTGTTTCATTTATGTATTATCTTTATCTGTGCCTCCGAATCAGTTATATATATATAGGTACATATGTATAAGAAAAATATCTCATGTGTAACATTTCGCTGTAAATTAAAAAAATTGCAAATAAAATACAATTTCTTCCCGCATAATACGCTTTCCCGCTTAAGACGCGTTTTTTGTCTGGTCCCTACAAAATCGTATTAACGGGGTTTCACTGTAGTTATAGTGTGATTTTAGTTCGTTTCGCATTCTTGGCATATTCTGTTGCAGAGTACATAACGGCCATCTGATCTGATCCACAGATCCACACTGCCAAAAATGTTCTATCTTAGATATGAATTGCCTTTCTTTATACTTCACATTCTTTGTACAAAAATTAAGAAAAAAAAATACGTAGTTACTTATGGAAGCAGTGCTTCATGTGGAATGCTGCGTCATTCTTTGAAAATAGGTATATTCAGAAAGAAACGAGCACGTGCTACGATGTCGTTTGCAGACACACTTAAAAACTACTATGCTATATCCTTTCTCGGGTGTTAACTGTCTTTATAACAAATTTCAATAAAATCGGTCTAGAGGTAACAGGACATACAGCTTTTTACTTTTTCAATATTAGTATTCAGATTGAGCTACTAAAACCAATGTATTTACATTTTTATCTAAACTCATGTTCACTCTTTTTGTCGAAACTGAACAACTATAATTAAAGATGTTGCAGCTCCGCAAAGAATCTGAAAAAAAAAAAATGTATTAGTAATCAAATTGTTCAGTTGTTGAAATAATGAAGACATAAAGGTGTCAGCCTCCGTAGCCTAGTTGGTAATGACTCTGCCTATGAAGCTGGAGGTTCCGGGTTCGAATCCCGGCGAGGGCATTATTTGTGTATTTATTTATCACAAGTATTTGTTCCTTGGTCATGGTTATCTATGTATTTAAGTATCTATAGGTGTCTATCTATTAAATGTATCGTCGCTTGGTACCGACATCACAAGCCTTAATTGAGCTTACCGTGGGACTAAAGTAGAGGCATCGTAAGAAGTCGTTTTTGACAGCTCACAATAGTGTTGTGAAACGCTCGATTTTATCGTCGTAAAATTTTCAGTTAAGTGCGAAAGGGCGTTAGATCTGGCAGGTACTTGCCATTAAAAAAGTGTTAGGTAATCCGAATATCCGAATTAAAAAAGTGTTTGGTAATCTTACTTAGAATCATTAGCACGCATCGAAATTTTGGTGCCGGAGACGTCATAATGACGTAAAGTCGCATTTAGGTAGGATTTTTTATAGGACGAATAGGACGTGACCTCTATAAGCAAAATTCATAGCATCCACAACCTCTGTTAGCGAGAGCCTCCGTATCCTGTATTTCCTGCTCTATCGAACGGTGTATATAAAATATTGATATCTAGAAAAAAATGTCGAATACGTTAACAAAAACTTTGCCATCTTATTAGGTTTCTACTTTTTTTATTAACATATGTAAAGGTTTCCAAAAATCATAGACAATATTTTAACGTAAGTACGAATTTGTAAGAACAAAACATGTCTTTCCTAATGTACTCACCATATTTTTATAAACGTCACTGCTGTAAGCGCCGTCTGCATTGTATAGCTCATAAGCAATTCGGTTTCAATTTGTGAGTTACACTAAATTCCGAATTTCCACTTTTGATGATTTTCATTGATTTGTTAACTTATCTCCAAATTTTTTTGAAAATATTTAACGTAAGCACCAGCCATTTCCTGAACTATAAGTGTGGTCGCAGTTAGTAACTGTCTATCAAATAGACCTCTCAAAAATAAAACAAACAAGATAAACATCATTTCAATAGGATAATTAACTAAAAAGATACATCTTACTTTATAAATGTCCATTTCGTTTTATGGCCCTCCTGAAAAGTCGTCATTTGGTGGTTACATTAATTCATATTACAACTGACGATATATGCGTACCTATTATTATAGCAATTATTCGTACCTCCATAAAAAAAGGTTTACTTATTTATTTCGATTGACGTATCGGTAAATTGCAGCAACAGTAGTAACATCACTATTCCGTACAGGCAACAATGAAGTTTGACATTTGCTTCATTATACTATCTGTAAACATTTACAGAACTTCATGTGCAAACAAACGTCAAAAACGACTTCTTACGATGCCTCTACTTTAGGTCGATTTGTGTAAGATGTCAAAGATATTTATTTATTTAAAGGTGCATTCAGACCAAACGAGCATTCGCAATTCTATCCCCCACTCTACGAAATCAACGAATCACGTTTTGTGTAACGATCGAATTTCGTAGGGTAGGGGGTTAGAATAGCGAATGCTCGTTTGGTCTGAATGCAACTTCATAGGTGTACGTAATAGCTCTGCTGTACAACTAAGTTCCCGATGCGAATAATTTAAATTCCCAAAAATATTTTCAATACCTTCGTCACGGTATCAGTTAACATTATAATGTTATTTTATTATCTATAAAAGGTACATGTATCTGGCCCAACCAATTCAATGACTACCCGATTTAATAATTACACCATTTTGAATTACTATGATAACAGAATAAAAATTGGTTAGTTGTGAAAATATACAGGGTGGAAAGGGACGACGTTCCATCCCGCTACCGACCGAGTCTACCAACCATTACGATGAACTTTCAGTATGGGACCAACATCGAAATAATAAAAAAAAAAATAACTTCTCATACAAAGTGAGTGATTAGTTAGAGTTCAATAGTATGGAAAAGTCAATTTTCCATGTACGCTTTCGATGTTGGTCCCATACTGAAAGTTGATCGTAATGGTTAGACTCGGTCGGTAGTGGGATGGAACGTCGTCCCTTTCCACCCTGTAGAAGTTAGCGTATAATTATTCCATAAATGCTTTTAAAAAATGTAGAAATTGAAAAGCATGTCTTATTTGGGCACCAATGTGAGTGCAATCAAAAGCTTAGTTGCAGCACTTGTAGCCAGCGGCCCTACCGCGAAAAACGAAATTCGTGAATTTCGAGGATTTGTCTCTCTCACTCTAATGACGCCTTCGTTTGAGTGACAGAGAAAAATCCACGAAATTTACGAATTTTGATATTCGCGGTAGCACGGTCGAGGAATTTAATTTCCAACCCATTTCGTAACTTGTCATAGTAGCTATAATATGACAGTCCTAGCAGCTTTCATATTGATTGTCACCACAGAGCACGGACCTCTGTGTCTAGTGTGTAACCTTAAAGATAGAGGCGGCCTTGGCTGTCATTTTCATAGAAATCGACCGTGTCAGGTAATTTTGACATGTTAATGTAAATAGTGTTGTGGTATGGCTCGATATTTTTATCGATAGATTAAAACCAACAGTTATTTGACTAAAAATGTTACTTGAAAAAAGCTATTCAAACATTCTTATTTTTAAAATCTCACTAAAATGATGTCGTTATGAATGATATAAAAACAGTAAAATTTATACATTTATTTGAATTTATATTTACAATAAGTACCTACTTACATTAAGTTGTTAGCTTTAAGGTTAAAGTTAAACAACAAGTGTTAAGGGTAAGGCTAGGCTGTCTAGTTATATATGTTACCTTTGCATTGGTTTGTTTGTTCAAGGTGTGCAAACTATATCTACTTATATTACGTTATAAAACGCAAAAAGAAAATGTAGGTATATCATAGGTGCTTAAATTAAATTTGTAACTATAAATGGGAACTAAAATTAAACGATCAACTGTAAGGAGTATAGATGGTTAGGTAAATTAGGTATTATGTATGAGGACAGATTAACTAGATGTATAAATGTATAAAGATATTTTTAAAGTCGTAAATTGTACCGTTTTACGTTTCTTGAAAGATTATCAGATGGGTTACTTGGGACAAGAAACACCTGGAAATTACATACCTACTTAAATTAATATGCATTAACAGATAACATCAGAAATCCTTTAAAAGGTACATTACTTTTAAAACATAATAAAATTATTTAGCAAAGGTAACTTACCTTGTCAAACGCAGGATGGAGTTTTAAAGTTGGACAGGCATTGGATGACAATATAGATCTTGGATTTGTTTTTACAAAACAGTCATTTTGGAAGTGGTCCGAACAAATTGTGTCGTGTTTTTGCGGAAACCAGTTCAACTTTCCAGTCGCCGTTATCCAGCGTTCTCTGACACATGGTTCTATAGGAAATCTAAAAATTAAGTCAGAATTTCTTAAACTATATGTTTTTGTATAGTTGCTTCATTGTCTGCACTCTAAATAAATATTATATTATTACTAAATATAAATAAATAAATAAATGTTTGGGGGACAGTCTCATACAAATCAACCTAGCCCCGAACTAAGCAAAGCTTGTACTATGGGTGCTAGGCGACGATATATACGTATATATGTACTTAAATAGAGAAATACACATAATTATACTTATTTATACATAGGAAACGTCCGTAACTCGGGAACAAATTTTGAATTTCTACTAACGCCGTTTAGTTGTAAGAGTTTACATAGACTATCGATAACTAATTCAGCGTCGTGTCTCTTCACTATGTCTCTCGCCCATACTAATTTTATATTGAATTTAATATAATTTTTTTTACTTACCTGTGATAGGAAACGTTTGAATTTTGTTTATTAACGTACGTAGACAGGTTCCTGCACCAGATTACAGAGCAATGTGGCATTCTTGGTATATTTTTATAGTTTATATACCCATGACGTCCCGAGAGGTACTGACAGCACATATGCGTAAAACGCATATGCGCGGCACGGGTTTTGTCTGTCACGCCGTCTCTCTATAGGCGCCCTAAGAGTTCCAACCTCCTTGATTGTCACTGTGACAAGGTACGAAATGGGTAGGAAATTAAATTCCTCGACTGACCGGACCTGACCGGTTTTAAATGACGACTATGTATAAAATCTTTAGAAATTTAAAACTTATTGGCGTTTTTATATTGTTGTATATCGCCTATAGGTTATAAAATGAACACCAAAACCAAGTTTAATATTCTTCACAAACCTGACTGCAACGAAGTCTTTATTCTCACGCTAATTGGGTGGGAATCAGTTTGGAAATCCCTATTTGCTCACCGTTGCCAAAAGAGGTCTCGCGATATGCAGCATGCCCATTGGCATCAAGACCGCAAACTTCATCTGAACCTGTAGGAGGAACGGCTCCAATTGCGCCAAGTTTAGGTCGCAGCGTCCTGCCTCTCCTACCAGCTTGCACATAATGCGGCGGGTTCGGTGTTGCTAAAAACATTATAAATTGCCAATTAATATTACTAAGGTACTTAAGATTTTTGCAACACACACAGTCCGGCACAGGTTTATATCCTGCTTGTTTCACGGGCAATTACGTTCCGGATTTTTGATAGGCGCAAGGACAAATAATTATAGATCCAACACGTAGGTCCTTCGGAGAAATTTGCTGTGATATACACCTTCTATAACCCATTCACGAGCACAACAATAGATATCCGTAAACCGGTCCCAGCAGGCGTATATAAACTATTGAGAAGTATAGTGGCCAATTTCTAAAAAAGAACATTTGACAATTTAGAAATGAGCCATTTATATAATTATGACGTTGACTTGAGACTATCGGAAAATGGTGAGTCTTACCCTCATATTAATAAGGATAAATTTATAACTGTCAAAAGTTCATTAAACTTTAGAACTAAAAACTTTTGATATATATTTTTAAATGTGTACTTCGCAGCACCATCCTTTACGCTATCCAGAATGCCGAAAGGGAGTAGGGAGATAGGAGGCGGCTAGCACATATTGTTTGCCTTTTAATAATTAAAGGCGCCTAGCCTGGTTACAGATTGAAAAACCTTAATGAAAATAAATATTGCTTTTATGGGGAAGCGCCGCTCCGAATCAATTTATAAATACTACGAATATTAATCGTCAATAGATTACATACCTGTGTTGTATTGTATTTGATAAAATGATTGATGATTTATTTATTAATTAAGCTATTTAAAATTATCACGCACACTAATATAGAGAACAACCAAATATTCCCAGTTTATGAATTTCATGAACATTTGGGCCATTTTTCGGCGTCTCCTCCCACTTTTTCGTAACAGGTTTTTTCATACGATTTCTCCTATGAGAATCGAAAGAGCTCGCGATTCAGAGTGGAATAATAGTTCCAATAAAAAATGGCCCATTTATGAAGTTTCATGTCATGTACTATATTATGAGGAATTTATACCTACTGCAAAACATTTCTGTACGATTAACCAGGGACCGGAACCGTTATTTCATAAAAAGCTCGAAATAGCCCAATATTTTAAAATGTTTTATACTCCTTATGTACTACTCAATATCTTATGTAATTTACAATAACATATTTTAAAATTACTGCATTAACCTAGAATTTATATACCAAAGAACTAATAAGAACGAAAAAAGTGCCGTTCTTTTTGTATGGAGAAAATGCAGGTTCTGGTCCCTGGGATTAACTACCTGTGTCTGTAGTTGATGACAAGGCTCGACGAGTGTCAGCAATTGACAAAAGTGAAGCGTTCCCCAAACAATCTGCCGTGCAACGCTTGTCAGATCCACGGACTCTTAAATGTAACAGTCATTGGATTGTTAACTTTGGTAAGGTATTGTGGTAGAAAATATTGCATTCGATTTTGCAATATTCGAAAGTAGCCTATTTGTTGAGTTGGTTGGACATTTAGTTCTCTTCACATGCCATTTAAATTAAGAACTAATTTTTAATTTGATATTTGTATAAGTGTACCTCTAATCTGAACCATGGAATGTGACAAAAAGAGAGGTATAAAAAAATCGGTATGATTAATTAATTATACAGAGATAGTGCAATCCTTCGGTTTTTCAGGGAAACGTCCGAATTCATATTGGTGTCAGAATTAACTGCATTACGAGTATCTATTGCGCGACGCTAGCTCGGCGAGGGCGTACATTGAAGCCCGATTGAAGCGATGGATTCCACTGTAGAATACCGAACCGAACATAGCGAAGAAGAGAGTTATAATATAATTATAGTTATAAGACATATATATCGTTTATTTTTGTCATAAGGGGTGTGAAATGCAGTATATGTCACACGTCGACTTAATACATTTATTATAATTTTGCAATAAAGCATACACATAGATCAGTGTCAATCATAATATTCTCTGGGAGGCCGGTTCATTGAAGCTCGAATGAAGTGATGGATTGCGATTACTGCATACTTATTTTATTCTAGCATAAACAAACTCAAGGTATATTTTACATGTAAATAATAGTTGTATTATAAGACTAAAATGTAAACGACTGTTTGTTTCTCAAATAAATAAATAAATACTTGTAACCTGGAAGGAATGTTTACAAAAACAACATAACTAGCATTTTTTCCAAATTTGAGTTTTTGATGTCATACTGTTCGTCATCAAAGGAGCTACAGAATGTGAAAAAAAATTGTCTAAAAACTTTCCCGTTTGGCAAAAAAAATAGAAAATATTTTATTTCCCATACTAAACTGCTCTAAAAAGTGTCGAATAAGACTGCAGCATTAATACTCAGAGTAAACCATATTCTAAATCGACTTATAAAATGGGGAATATTAGCGTATACGAAGATTTTTTTTCATCAAAAATGTTCATCAAGTTTTGCACAAGAACAACGTAACTACTCAAGATTTTACAAAAACAACGTAAGTGGCAAGGCTTATTTTATTTTTTCCAAAAAAAAGTAATGAGCCGATACACAAATATACGGGTAATCTTAACTTGGTTATATATCTTTACCGCTTCTGATTATTAAGCTTTAATGAAAATATTATTTAAAAAGGAATTTAGTTTTATCGCTCTCCTGTAAAGTTATGCTCAATGTAACTAGTTATGTTGTTTTTGTAAACATCCTTTCAATTATCTTATATGTAGGTACATACCAATAGCTAGTAGTAAATTGTACGGAGTCAAAAGTGCACGGAAGAACATTAGCATAATGACCAGGAGCAAAAAAACACCGTTATCTTTATCCAATTTTCGGATTGTGTCACATACTTCAGTGTATAAGTCGCTGAGCTGATCGATACTTGTCCTTGCTCGCGCAGTGGGGCCTGTTAATGAAAGTACTCGTAAATCATATTCATTCGAAGTTTTTAACTTCGTTGTTTGATATTTTATGAAGAAGAATTATGTTTTACCTAAAGTAAAATTTTCTTTTGAGACTAAGATGATGGGGCACAATTTGTTGAATGCGCAGTAAAATTTTGAAAACAAAGATCTTTTAATGTTATTTAGTTTATAAACTTCTTAACTCTAAACTTGGCAGAATTTTGCCGCTGTGTAGAGCAAAAATTCTGTCTTTAAAAAAAATACAAAAAGTGGGTCAAAAAGTATGTACCTTACGATCTTTTGTTTAAACGTAATTTCTTCGCATTACTTTTTTTATTATCACATAAATGAAAATAGCCGAAACGAAGTCAATTATTGCTTAGTTATGAACTGGCAGAAAACTAGATATTTAGTGCAAAAGATCGCAAAAAAACATGATAAATGTGTTGTTCACATGTGTTACAACTTGTTCTTGTTGTTCGACGACTAAGTAGGTGTAGGTACCTATATTTACAATGCACATGCTCAGAAAGTGCTCTTTTTAAGGGTAAACTTATGCACAGAAAGTGTTTTTTTTCGCACGTGCGCGGGCATAGTACTTTTCTCAAACTTGCTACGGAATGTTGATGTTACTTACGTTAAATTAAACCCGGAAATACTATGTATCCGGTGTCATACGCTAAGATGATATGTAAAGAGATTTCATGTATTTATTTCACACCTAGGACTGCAAACAAACTGTCTTTTGTTTTGAAACGTCAAATTGTGACACTAGGTTTTGACATTCAGCCATAGAAAAAAAAACCTTAGAACTAATGTTTATACCAACAGGTAAAAGGAGACCTCAAACAGATTAAAAAAAAGTTAGGCGCGAATGTTTTTTTTTTAATGTTATACGATACTGTACTATTGGTATATTTACAAATTAAGTAGTATGGTTCGACGAAATCAGTTCGTATTATTTCATGGCAAGTTTATTTATTATTATTTATTATTTATTTATTTAAATCTCGGCGAGAAACAGGGTTACAGGCCGCGTATCACTATCTGGCCTCAGTTCCTTCGGCCAGATATATCTACTTGGCCTGTAACCCTTCGTTTCCCGTCCTCTATAGTAATGTACTATTTCCGCACGGCCTGGTTGGTACTGCCGGGATAGTCTGGTTTTCCCCGCATGATGCATTGTAAAATATTGTATGCTTCACATGTTGAAATGTCGGGTTTTTTCAGAACGAGTGTCGGTGACTATAAAACCGACATTAGTTGGACAAAAGCCTACTTTCAACACTTGTATCATAAATAACTACTTGCGTATACCATTCGTTTCAACAGCATCAATTTATGTTAAATAATTATTCTTGTTTGACACACCTAAAGACAATTCAGACAATTACCAAAAATAAACTTGTTGAATAACATTACCATGACATGAGGAGGCGGCAGCGTTTATTTTGTTAGTCAATTTTTTCTTTTCGTTTTTAAGGAGCGATATGTTAGTAACAGTAGATGCTGTAAATCAAAATAAGTTATTTACATACGTATCCACCTAAACATATTTGTAGAATAATCACCAAATTAAAAGTTTTAAAACGAACGACTTCAACCGATTTCGCCAAGATCCCATTATTAGAATCCGACTTGGTACCAACGGGACCATCTCGGGGTTATACACGTTGGATCCCAAAAAAAATCGGTTCACGATTCTCGGAGATATCGGGTAACATACGAGTTCATACATACAACAAATAAAAAAACAGTGGAATTGAGAACCTCCTCCTTTTTTTAAAGTCTGTTGAAAAGTGTAAGTACAGTCGCCATCAGATATATGGTAGCGGTCGAGGTCCCCAAATAAATCGGAGCAACAGTAAATTTCAATAAATTCGTTACGTGAGAAAAGGGCAATGATTTGGGAGCGTGTAATTCGTCATAAATTTAGGAGCAGTCACTTTTCAATAAATTCGTAACGTACAAGTAGGTAAAGATATCGGAACGAACATGACTCAAAGATATCGAAGCAGCCAGGATGATCATAAAGATCGGAACATTTATAGGAAATACACCTTAAGTCTGCGTCACATAGTTTATTTTAATTTGTTACTATGTTGTCACTACTACTACTTTAAGTTGTCAATGTCAAAGATGATTTTGACGACTGTTGTGGGTGAGTAAATGAGTTTCCTAGATGAAAGAGAAGTTTTCAAGCATCATTATCGAAAAATGCATAAATTCAATTTTTATTTTTTATTGATGTAATCATATTAATATGGGATAAGTAGGTAATTAAAATCGTAAAGCTAGCAAATTATATATTTGAACGGAACTAAAAAAGTATAAAGGGTGAACAGAATACATAAAAGTCATTTGCGGATCCTATTTTACCACGGCGACAAGTCCGAGAATTGTAAATTGACTGTTTCTCCCATTGCAGGTGTCCATGGGCTACGGTTACCACTTATCATCAGACGGGCCGTGTGGTTATTTGTGTTTAAAATATATTGCAATAACTTTTAGCAATCAACAATAAATACCGTCTTTTTAGCGAAGCAAAATTATATATTGTCACAAAAATACGACAATTGTAGCGAAATTCCAACATAGGTCGAACCTCATTATCAAGAATTTACGAAAATCGTTCTAAACCTTGTGACATTTGTAACGACTTTCCAAAAGTAAAATAGTACATTACAATACAAGTGCGAAAATAATTAAGTGAAGTGGAACGAGTGGAGACAACTCCCTTCGGTCGTGCTTTAAATCTACACGAGTTACGAATTTCCTTTTCGCACGTGTATTATTAGTGATAATTGTATGTTGGTGGCAAACAGGCACACGGACCGTCCGGTAGTAAGCGGTAGAGGTAGCCTGCGGAGGCTTGTGACATTAGTAACAGTAATATTATACAATTATTGTCAAACTTGTCATTATGGCATTGTTTGTATGTTGGGTCAACAGAGATACGTTTATGCTACTGTTGCCTTACTAAAATACAGGCTGGCTCATTAAAATCAGTCAGTATGGGAATGTCTGAAACTATCGGACATACGAAAATATGTTCTTAGGAACCATGTCATCGATTGTAATAAACAGAAAAACTGCATTAATATATTTGAAAAAAAAAAACTACCCAGCAGGGGAATCGAACCCGGTTGTTTTGAAAAAATAAACTTATCTGCACTATTTCTATTCGGAAATTCATTGTGTAGATCTTAAGCAGTAAATAGTAGTATTTATTTTTAGGAACCATATCTATCATCGATTTTGATAAAAAAACTGCATTTATACATTAGAAAAAAACGCGTTGAATATGTGAAAACAATGTATTTTATTCATTTTAGACATCATGCTTCTTAGAGACATTTACTGTAAATGTCTCTACATTCCCATGCTTCTTAGAGACATTTACTGTTTTCACATATTCAAAACGTTTTTTTTTCTAATGTATAAATGCAGTTTTTTTTTATCAAAATCGATGATAGATAATTATGATTCCTAAAAACAAATACTACTTAGTATGTCTTAAAGTTTCAGAATTTCTCTTTCAAAAAAATAAGTTTTAAGACAAAATATTATTAAATGAGTTACTGACATTTCTATTACTCCCTAGGGAATTTCACTTTTCTATTACTGCCGCTATACATGCAAACAATGGCGCGCTTAGACAGAAAGTGTGATGAAAAGGTTACATTAACTGGCCCCCAAGATCGCCTGATTTGACAGCTCCTGATGTTTTTTCTGTGGGGTTATTTAAAAGGATTTGTCTTTTCTAATTGGCCAACGAATCTTTATTAATTAAAACAAAATACT
>JALPQI010023011.1:0-12940 GCA_025490895.1 Thaumatotibia leucotreta
GTATAGGTAAGTCATTTTCTTGAAAGTCCTTCTATCTACTGTCTTATGTAATATTTTTTATAGCAATCAAATGAAAATAGTTGTTATAATTATTACATAACGAAAACTTCTATATTTTTTTGTTCTTGTGATATTAATGAATATATAAAATATGTAATGGTGAAATGTGAAATTAATAAAAATAGAATTATTATTTAGCTTAGGTATTTTCAGTGACTTTTATGAAAAACATCCGAGGAAAGGAATTATTTTTATTGTCATGCTATTAATTTTGCTACCATTGCAAAAATTGTATCTAACTCAGAATCTCGGGTGCACCAAAGCTGGTACGGTCGGCTCTAATAATATGTATACGATTTTGATCCTTATGCCTTTGACATACGTTCCGAAATGTATACATATATTATTAGTCGTGACGTACTAACAAAATTAAAGCCACGCCACTGCAGACAAACATGTTTCACGCACAAGTATTAATCAAAATATAAGAATTCTCTCTCCGAATATAGATTAAATTTTATGTATTTATGTAAATTATTGTTTACAGTGTGTGTTGTTAAAAACACAAGAGGAAAGCAGACGGCTATAATTGAAGGTTTTTCATTCTGCTGCAATAGAAAACATAGAAACACAATATCTTGGCAGTGCACCAACCACGCCATATGCAAAAGCCACTTCCTGGCCACCAAGGATGGTTTCATCATACGCGCCGCCCTGGATCACAATCATGCGCCTCCCAGTTTTATTATTCGTGATGGTGTTTACATCAAACTCTGAAACCGCGTCAAGAGTTAAGAATCGAAAGCAGTTGTCTATCGCCATGTAGTCGATTTCTAAAAAGGAACATTTGACAGTTCAGTAATTACCATATATATAAATATATGACGTCAAATCTATCGAAAAAATGGTGAGTCTTACCCTCATATTAAAAAGGATTTATCTATAACTGTCAAAACTTCAATCTTAGATCTCGCAGACTATAGTATTGAAGTTTGTCACACAATGTGTTTTCTATTTTCTTTATTCTTATTACTTTTTTTAGCAAAGAAAATTAATATCTGCAGCATACAATAATGTTTCTCTTTGCTGTTTGTTCTAACTGTTCTTTTCCTTTGTTTCAATAAACCTTTCTTAGCCTATTAGATTTGCAAACACACCATTATTATCTTTTTTTTTTTTGATGTTGGCTCTATTTATTTTGGAACTCTTTAAACTCAAATTTTGTTACAGGTACCTAATTTATATTTATTACCTAAATTGTCGGTAAGTTTTCGATGTAATTATCATATATCTCAACAAAGTTTTTTATTGTAGTTATAATACGTTTAGTTATTTTAATATACATGAGATACCCAATCTATAAACTGGTAGGTACAAGTGTTATTAGTTAGCTACCTACTTATTAAACGCCTTAATCTCTATTAATAAATATTGCGAAAAATATATCTAAAAAAGTCTTTATATTCAAAATGTCACTTTAAAACTATATTTATTCAAAAGTTCCTTACCTATTTCCTTTTCCTTCGACTTCTGTTATTTATTCAATTACCTATACTCTTTCACCATAATTTTATTGTATCATGAAACACTATGCAGCACCATGGAATGTTGTGGATCACAAAAAAAATCATAGTAGTGAAATTCGTAAAATTGAAATAGAACTTCACTTCAGGTAAGTTCGTGTCATTTGACAATTTTGCTCATCATAATAATGTAACCATTCAAACAATATAGTAATGCGGTGATATGAATGAATATTTAATTGAATGATTTGTTTATAGTATTTGCAAATTTCTATTGACGATTACTTTAATATAAATGTTTTTCTGCAGTTTACCTGGTAAAAAACACTAGAGGAAAGGAGACAGCGTTAGTAAACGGCTATTCATTCTACGCTAGGACGGTGCATCGAAATACAAAATCTTGGTGGTGCACTCAAAACAACATTTGTAAAAGCCATTTCCTCGCCTCTAAAGACGGGCACATTCTCCGCGCCACTCTTGACCACACACATGCTGCTCCGAACTTTGTCATTCGTGATGGCACTTATGTCAAATTGTAAAGCCTTTAGTTTAATTCGTTTATTTTAAATATATTACTATGTATGATTAACGATATGTAATTTCAATGTCGCATAAAAACATTGTATATCAAATGAGCCAAGCTACGAATCTGCCTAATCTTGACGATTGTGTGTGAGGCTTGGACGCTAACACTCAAAGAGGAGAACAGTTTGAAAGTTACGGAACGTGTTTAGGAAGATTCTGGGACTTTTTAAATATTTAGCGAAACTAGTTAGTCACGTAATTTAAGTCGATAATTGCTCGACAAGTTTCGATCCATTTAAAGGATCCCATCATGGAGTACCCGCGACCAAAGCCCGACGTGCGAAGCTACTGCGGGCTTGCGTCCTGCTAGAAAAGGTACTGGCCGCGGGCAGCCCTAAGGTTATGAACAAAAATCGCGATCACGTCAATTGGCTATGTAAAGTTTTCCGAAGGTATGAATATTATATTCCGTAATTAAATTGTGTGTTATATAAGTTTATTCTCTCTTACAAATGTCAAATATGTTATAAAATAAAATATAAAATATAATTTATATTGAAGGTACCTACTCAATGTTCATTCATTGTAGGTATTGCTAACGCATGTCGAGTGATGTTACTTGATAAACTTTCCTCTTTTTCGTTTTGTTTTTTCTGTATTGATTAATAATGTAATTTCAGATTGTATAACAAGTTCTCTTTGAGCAATTTCTGCTTTATACCATTAGTGGAAACTGGTTTTGACTAATGTATAAGTCCCATAATTTCATAATACTGTATTATTGTACGCTGTTTGTTTCCCAATAAAGAAAATAAAAATAAAATATATTTTTCCCTGATAGCCGTCGTCTTAAGGTTCAAGAAAATGCGTGTCTTTTATTTTTATTTCCTATAAATTGTTAATAATCTTTTTTTAAGTGAGTGAGGTGACATTTGTGCAGTATGGATGAATATAGCCTAATCCGCTAATATAGTTCGTCCGCAATTAGTACAATGAAATAGAAAAAAATCTGTCAACGTCAATGTCTCTCAACAGAGAAGAAAATAATAATGAATGACAATTCATTTTTTTCTATTTCATTGTACTCGTTGCGGACGAAAGCATTAGGCTCTGCTCATCCACAAAACTGCACACGTGACGACTATCAGGGAAAAATATAATATTCATACCTTCGGAAAACTTTGCATAGCAAATTGTGTTAAGAAAGTTAGTAATACAAACAATATGGTATAATCTATTCAACAACATGTGGCAGTAGAAAAATATAGCTTTTTTAAAAAAATGTGGTTCGTACTGTTGATCGCTCATAGAAAATTAGTATTTCCCTGCTTTCTTCGCTGCTAAATGTTGTTACACAAAATTTAACTTCGTAACGACGAGAATGACGTTAAATTTTGTTTTCCTTAATGGTCCTTATAAACTATGTAAAATTATTTTGCAATCGACCCAGTAGTCTTCGTTAAGTTCACTTAGGGCCTCCTGCTTGCCTCTTCTGGGAGTATTGGGTCATTATATATATATTATATTATAGAAGCTGAACTTAAAATAATTTCTTAATATTATTAGGTTACGTGTCTGATTAAGGAAATGTATACTTACACTATGGACTTTACTGAAATAAAATTGAATTTTAATAAGAACGACCTTTGTGTGTACTTTTATTTGAAACTATACAACAACTGAAGCTTATGTAGATGCACCGTGAAATGGTAGTTTATTCTTTGCAGATACGACCGAGTTTCAAGAAAACACAGCGAAAAAATGCAAACCAAATAGTGTGTGGCAACATTTTCTGAAATCGACAATTAACGACACAGCGAAGTGCAAATTATGTTTCAAAATATTAAAAACAAGCGATGGAAATACAACCGGTCTTCGCGCTCATCTGTTAAAAATACATTCCATTTTACTGAAAAAAACAGAGAGCACTATAGCAATATACACGATAAAGAAGATGAAAGAAAATTTCTTCAAATGAAACCTAATAAATAGGATATTAACACAACTGTGTTTACGTAGATTCCCTGTGTTGCTCTGGAATATTTCTGACGGTCCCTCAATTAATGATAATTTATGAGAAGGCTACGAAGAAGATATATACGTGCTATAATTATGATTGATGCAACAGCATGTCGCCGCAAGATAGACTATTCGTCCCTTTTTTTGTTAAAGACCGGTAGTCGGTCTTGTCATGTGCAATAATATGCTAAGGCATACATTTACGAAAAATATTTTTTCAGAGACGTCTTTTTTGTAAACTTCAGTAGAAAACTGATTAAATAACTATTTCTTCAAAATGTTGAATACAGTAATTAAAGATTAACGATATAACGATACAATAGTTGTTGCGGTGCTCAATTATTAAAGCAGAAATCGTTAATGTCGAAACTTCTGCAGAATATCATGGAAGTGCGCTCAGCATAACTTACACACCGGTCGATGCCTCGCAACTAGCACTGAGCCGATCGTGATCACACGCGGCAATCTAAAATAAAATTGTAGCGTCTGATTTCACCATGCTAGTAAAAAGGGCTTATGCCCACATAAGTTTCAACTGATTTGCGTATCCATGAATTAAATATAATCTGATTTAATTTTTATTTACTGTTGTATGTTTCATGTGACATCATTTGTCCGAAAATTATTTTGTGTAGGTTATATGTTTGAACATTTTTATTATACACTTTTTAAAAATTGTTTTCTAGTGATATACGCCAAAACGAAGAATGGAATGGATATAGCGATCGTTGACGGCTTCTCGTTCTGCATCATCCACAATCCCAACAACATCAACGTGTCATGGCGGTGCACGGAGTTCAAGAAAGGCTGCAAGGGCCGGTTCCTCGCCGCTCCAAATGGACAAATTCTTCCGCCATATTTCCACTTCGACCATAATCACGTGGCCTCTCCATTTGCTTTACTGAACGGAGTTTATACGCCAAAGTAACTAAAATATAGTTACGTACAGTTTTGTTTTTAATGATGTATTTTGTAGATTGATTTAAATACTATGCAATTGAGAATGTACTTATGTAATCAGTTTGTCTTTGTATGTTTAATGTTTCGTCTATTTTTAAGTTTCAGCTTTTTAGTTTTAACTTAGGTCTAGACTCTATTGAAAACCAAGCACTTTGGATTACAATGTTATTATGCTGTGTGGAGTCCTGTTTATTGGTTTATTATTTCTTATTATATAATGAATATCTGTCTATTTTGTACCTGCGTCATGCAAGTAATATAGTTTCTTACATTCTTTAATAATGTTCTTTCAATAAAGCGAAACGAGACCAACCAACACATTATGGCGGTGGTTGTGTCGTTGTTGGACGTCGTAATCCTGCCAAAAACACAAAAAGTATTTTTATGTAACCAGAAACAGTAAATGTAATAAATTAATAACATTTTAATTTATTGGTTTGACTCAAAATGTGTAATTCATCATGCAATGTGTCACCATCACCACGTGATTTCGACTCATGTTGAAACGACTAACAACACATGACTGTCTGTCGCCAATATATATCTTTCCGACGGAATATTTCATTATGGTCTATTTATTTTGGAAGTAATTCCCTTTTTAGGTTTATTACTAGGCTTGACATGTCATGTGTTTATGTATACAGTAATTGAACGCACCTAAATTAAACCTTTTTTTTCAGTGATCCGGGCCAAGAGCGTGAAAGGCCATGATACATTGATTATCAACGGCTTCGCATTTGGCATCAGTAAAGTTCGAGGCCCAAATTTGGCTTGGAGTTGCAACTTCCACAGTCATCGAAAGTGTAAGAGTAGTCTCCTCACTACTAAGGATGGAGAAATCATTACCGCTAACCTCATTCACAATCATGAGGCTAATAAGTTCACCTTGAGAAACGGAATTTACTATAAAATAAATAAATGAGTTAATTTTGTTATTCAAATCATAATAGATATTAAAGTGAAACCACTACACACTACTTACATTTATGGTTGGAAATTCAAAAACTCTTAGGATTGTCACACTTTGTGTTTAAGGAATTCAGAGTACTTTGATACTTTTGATTTTCTGTGCACACATCAGAGACTTAAGGAAATACGTTAAAAATATACACGTGCATTATTAACAATCAGTTAAAATTCACAAAAATATAAATAGCTTATCATTTGCTCTACAAACTTGCCCCGATTATGATATTAAATTTACAACCTTCAAATTATGGGTACATGTGAGAACTAAAGTATCAAAATATTAGCACCAACCTACTATATTGCTTTTTTATCATAGACAATTATTGACACCTCTAGGAAATAACTGTGAACAAAATTTGGGTGCTCTGAATCTATGATCATTATTTTATGGAAACATTTCCAACTGAAATAGAAAGTCATAATTATTAAAAAGATCAAGTCCATCGAAAATAAAGGAAAAAAACCGAACACTCAGCTTCTCTCTCAGGGTCTGCTGTTAATGGATAAGAGCGCCAGCCGCGTAAAGTACGATTCTATTTTGACATTGACACTGAAATATTTTTGGTGTACATGATTACTATCAATAAAGGGAAAAATGAATTTATTCATAATCGAAAATAAACCCATACAATATAGAGTGTTATTCTTGACGTTGTTGGTTACTCTAGGTATGTTCGGAATAACTATAAGCTCCTCTGTTAATGATTAGAGCACCAGCCGCGAATGGTACGATTCTATTTTGACACAAATACTATCAATAAAGGGGAAACTGAATTTATTCATAAATGAGCAATGTACCAAAAAATAATTTAAACTGATACAAAATAGAATGTTATTCTTGATTTTGCAGGGTACTCTTGGGTAGGTATGTTCGGAATAACTGCTCCATCATAAAAGCCAAATAATTATTTCACGAATCTGACTTTGTGACGTTAGCCCTTGGCCATCCCGTTATAGTACTAAGGGATCTGTCCCAACGGTCGGCAATTGCTTCACCAAGATGTTTGGTGAATGCGGACATTTGTTGAGCGAAAAGTCCATCGACGGGTGTAACATGAATGTAGCATGACGCTTCTCGCAGGCACTCAAGTACTTTCTTTTTTCCTCTCTTCAGCGGATTTCAAAGCAGGTGTTACGAGGTGTGAAATATAGGACGGAGCGTCAGTGTCTATCAACAAAATGTCTTAATAAAATCGTAGCATTTGCGGTCGAAGTAGTCTGTTAGCCATCATAATGTATCGAATACTATACCTAGTTAAATTTGTAATTATTTACCAAAACTCTAATAAGTAGGTACTTAGTGTCAAAAATGATTATGTTAATCATAATGTTAATGTGTGTTTATCAAAATAATGCATAATTATAACGATACATATTCATTTGTATTTTTTTTTTATTTACCCGCAAATATTTGGAGTTATTTTTAACATTTTCACCCTCAATCACCACTTTCCAGTAACATACGTTAAAACGAAGAAGGGGAAGGATATAGCGATCGTCAACTGTTTCTCGTTCTGCATCAACCACAACCCGAACAACGTGAACGTGTCGTGGCGCTGCACGGAGCACAAGAACAGCGGCTGCAAGAGCCGGTTCCTCGCCACCGCGGCGGGCGCGGTGCTGGCGCCCTACTTCCACTTCGACCACAATCACGTGGCCCCGCCCTTTGTCTTACGCGATGGGGTTTATTCTACAGTGTAAGAATAGTTGTTTATACCACGATTGCATAATGAGAAGAGTGAGAAGCCTTAATTATATTCTACTTATGTATATGAAGCACAATTATGCGTTAATTTGCATACATCACTTAGATGTATTGAAAAACCGAAGCCAAATATTTTACACCTAATATGATACTATGATTTCGTTTAGCATTAGAAAATAAATATGAGGTTAAGGTGGGTAATTCTGGTGGGTTCCAATATAAGTAATAATGTTTTCAGTACAGATGGTCCTTTTTTACGCGCTAGTGCGAGAATTGGTTAATTTTACATTAAGTTGAAAACTTCGGAGTGCCATGTGTACTGAAAAACGTCGTACGATACACGTACGAAAAGGAAATTCGTAACTCGTGTCGATTTAGAGCATTCCCTTCGGTCGTGCTTTAATTTATCTCCACTCGTTTCGAACTTCATTTTTTCGCACTTATATCGTAATGTACTATTATAGTATTGGATTGTTTGGATTATGTTGATTTTAGTAAATATTGCTATACATGATAGTTAGGTATAATAGGTGAATTATGGTACAATAATACTTATGCATCGTATAGTTTATAAAAATAGATTAGAAAGTTGTTTTTGTATCAATTAGAATTTACCATCATCAACCATTTTTTTTTCCATCAGATGTCATGACGAATAATTGTTTTGTAGTGTTAATAAACATTGGAGTGTTTGTTTTATTATTATCCTTTTACTTCCGTAATCCTCGTCTCTAAGACCAAATTCAACAAAATTTGAATGTGGTTATAAGCTTATAAGAAACTGTTAAAGATATGCATCCTTGCAATAACAATGTTTTACTTTAATTTTTTTAGTGAGTTGGGTTAAAACCGTAAATGGAAAGGCATTAGCGGTCATAAATAACTACGCGTTTTGCGTGAACCGCGTGTCATACCGGAATATATCCTGGAGATGTCTGAGCTATTGGAATAAATGCAAGAGTCATTTCCTCGCGACTAAGGAGGGGCACTTACTTCGCAGCTGCCTCGACCACAACCATGCAGCGCCACCGTTTATTATACGCAACGGATTTTATATTAAACTTTAACTTAATAATTCATAATAAAGATGAATTCCAGGACATAAAAAGCCATTTATTGTCAAATATTGTATGACAATTTAGATATTTGCTGAGACAGAAAATGTTAAATGTGAAAGTATTCATTGAAGATAAATGAAAGATTGTACATGTGTGAAATATTTATATAAGTATTTAAAAATAATAAATAGTATTAGTAAGATTAGTTTACTCACGTTCATCTGGGAATATCTCGTGTTCATATCTGTTTTTTTTTATTCGCTTTTTCTTGGAAAGCTTCGGCTAGGAACATATGTTTGGTTGTCAAATATTATTTTGTGATACTCATTTACAAGTAGACTGACGATTTTTAGTTATTATTATTTCAAATGATATCATTTTAAGCAAAGCAGCGAAATATTTAAAATAATTTTTATTTTTAATATAATTATTCTTCATTCAATACTCTTATTACTCGTACCTTAATTTATATGTATTACCATCCCTTTTCACGAATAGTTTTATTTCAGTGATCTGGCTTAAAACGGTAAAAGGAAAGGATACAGCAGTTATCAATGGCTTCACGTATTGCATCAACAGGGCCAGTAACAAAAATGTGTCTTGGAAATGCACTGTATATGGCGGCATTCGTAGATGCAAGAGTCACTTTCTCGCCACCAAAAACGGACAAATAATTCGTGCGAATCTAGAACATAACCACGTGGCTCCAGCGTTCTTTATCCGGAATGGAATTTATATGAAAGTGTGATTCCATGTTTTTTATTGGTAGTATAAAATATTCAGTAACACGTATAGCACGTCCACTTTTTAAGACCAAGTTCGCTATACATATGATATAACATAACATACATACTCGTATTACATATAGGATAGGCTATATTGTCATTATAAGTCACTTTTGGCTTTGCGTGTCTGTATGATCGATCTATATTCTGATTTCAGTTTAATTTTTTTAAGCTATTTAGATTGCGTAACCTATTTTACTATAAATTAATACTGAGAAACATGTATTTATTTTTATGCGACGAAGGTAGACAACTGAGCTCTGAGCCCACCTGAAGGAAAGCGGGAACTGAGGCCCATGGACATAGTGACCAAAAAATCGCCTATGAGCTGCCTACTGAGGACTTTGATAGATGGCCTCCTCTATCTATGCCAGTAATTAAATTACACCGGCTTATCTTACCCCCAAACCGGAAAGGCTAATCTTCGAAACACAGTACTAATATGTAGTATCAGAAAATACGAGATAGGTACATTTTATACATTGAAACTAATACAAACAGGGATTTCTTAAAAAAACCTGACATTGTTATGAAAAATATACGAAAGTTTTCAGCTATCTAAATGTTCATCAGCCTTTACTTTTTAGGGTTCCGTAGCCAAGCGGACCCCTTATAGATTCGTCATGTCGGTCTGTCCGTCTGTCACAGTCGATTTACTCGGAAACTATAAATGGTACAGTAACGAAATTTGGTAAGGATATGTGTTGTATGAACCGCTACAGGATTATGATACTAAATTGTAAAAAAATCCATTGGGGTGGGGGCCCTCCATACATGTAACTAAGAGATAGAAAATTTTTTTTTCGTTGTATATAAGCGAGTGGGGTATTAATAGAAAGGTCTTTGAAAATGATATGAAGGTTTGTACATCTTATTTTTATTTAAGCAAATCGTTTTCGAGATATCAGCTCTCAAAGTCTGAAAAATGTGCCCCCCCCCCCCTCTATTTTTTAAACTACGCGATATAAAATTCTAAAAAAAAATATATGTTATGCACATTAATTAACTCTATCAACGATTTTTGGTTTGATTAAATTATCTCCTACAGTTTTTGAGGTAGGTTGATTTAACTGTATTTTTTTAAAAATAAATTGATAATGGTACGGAACCCTTCGCGCGCGAGTCCGACTCGCACTTGG
Source organism: Thaumatotibia leucotreta (assembly GCA_025490895.1). Lineage (NCBI taxonomy): Eukaryota > Metazoa > Arthropoda > Insecta > Lepidoptera > Tortricidae > Thaumatotibia > Thaumatotibia leucotreta. Next base: position 10,684 of record JALPQI010023011.1, read on the forward strand.
CCGGTTTTTTTAACTAATTTTAAAAGGGTACCTACATAAGTGACTATGTATCAAAGACAGTTAGTATTTTCGTCAGCACATTTTTTCTAGTAATTTCCGGTGTTAGAACTGATCTCGGAGACCGCCGAAAAAAAACCTCGCGGCCAGCTTCCCGTCCCCATTACCACCCAAATTTTGTCGATGTCGAGGATCCCAACACTTGCCTATTTTCCCTGACACTAAACAGCATAGATGCCGCCACTGCCGCTTGCCTGGGTGTCGTCAGAAGACTACTGTCAAATGTTTATCGTGTGACCTTTATCTGTATCTTAAATCTTAAAAGAAATTGCTATTAAAAATTTCATGAATAAAGTGTATTTTTTCATTTATATCCATTTATTCTGTCTTTTTAGTTGATCCGATGATGTCTTTGAACTACCCCCGGTGACGCTGTAAATGTCAGCTTGCTGTTTGAAAGGGACAGCCGCAGACTCCGAAGCAGCAGTTTTACATTCCTATTAATGCAACTGCGTGCAATCATTTAAAGTTGTCGTATAGAAACATCCCGTCTACAGAATTACATCGTTTTTAGTTTAAGCTCTCAGTAAAAATCAATACGTTGGTTTGGTTCTCTAGAGGACTTGAAATGTCTCTCTAAGGTACATTTAACATAAATAATAGGAAGTGAATATAAATAATATGTTTTATTTACAATTTATTTTATGAGGCTTTAATTTCAAATTAATTAATATTTTTAGTGATCTGGGCCAGAACAAAGAAAGGCAAGCAAACACTGATCATCAATGGTTTTTCTTTCTGCATCAACACTTACAGCGTGAACGTATCGTGGAAGTGCACTTACAGCAGCATGGGCTGCAAGAGTCGCCTCCTCGCGACGCCGGACCGCGTCATCATTCGCGCCAATCTCGACCACAACCATCCCGCTCCTGCGTTCGTTATACGAGATGGAGTTTACATAAAACTATGAACTTGTAATAAATTAATAGAGCTCATTAAGTTAAAATAAATCTAGAATATTTTATATAGTTTTAAACATTCGATTTATGCCTTTGATGGTGCCTCGCTATTTACTTTTTGATTTCAAAAGTTGTTGGGAGAAATTACCTAAATGTAAAATGTTATTGGTGCGTTGGGGTTAGGATGATCGGACTACTATTATTGTTTCTATTGCCGTTTTTTATAATGTTTATGAAATCCGAAATTTTTAATAGTATTTGTCCGTGTTTGTAAAATTTATGATTTTACAGTGATATGGATTAAAAACAAGAAAGGGAAGGAGACTGCGATCATCAACGGGTTTACGTTCTACGTCAACAACATGCACTCTACGAACGTATCCTGGAGGTGCACGCAAGGAAGACGCTGCAAGAGCCGGTTCCTCGCCACTCGGGATAAGACAATACTTCGCGCAAACCTCAATCACTGCCATCTGGCGCCGGCGTTTGTCATACGGAATGGAATTTACATCAAACTGTAAGCATACTAGTAACACCGTAGCAATTTCCAAAGCTAAAATGAATGTATTAGCCTTGGCAATTGAAGCAATAATTTAGATAGCCACCTCGATATCTCCGGTACCTTTATTGGTGTGTTACAACGGTCTTTCAACAACAATAAAATATTGATGTTTTTGACAAACTGAATGATTTAAGCATGCTTTCCCCGTGTTTGATATTTTTCAAGCTGAATGATTTAAGCACGCTTTCTACATCTACAAGGATATGTTGTAATATAAATCTTAGCCCTTTCAGCAGGTCACCAAATAGGCATGGCGAAAAGAGTTCTCTTTGATTAGTATTTTTATATCTGTATGTGGGCAATACCGAATCTTTTTTATATTTGGGAAATTCAATTTTGAGGACACTTTTTTCGCGTAAATATTGAGATCGAAAGAACTTGTGATTCTGAAGTAATATACTTAACTTAATAATATAAATTATCCAAAAAATCCAAAATTTGCATGCAAGTTGACATTTTTATTTGCAGTTGGGTACAGTTTGGTTGTACTTAATTTGTATCTATCTTCCAATTATTTTCAGTGATTTGGGCTAAAACCGTTACAGGGAAGGAGACAGCGATCGTCAACGGCTTTGCGTTCTACCTCAACAATGTGAATTATAAATATTTAGGTGTCCCATCCCAGTCGTTTTCTCGCTACTCCAAATTGAAAAATACTTGTCCTATAGTGAAATAATTTGATGCCCTAATTACGTTACGTTACGTTTTCCAAAACTGATATGTACCTATTGAATTTTTT
>JALPQI010023012.1:0-16978 GCA_025490895.1 Thaumatotibia leucotreta
GGTGTATCAAAGTGGTGCATCAAAATCCTCATTTTCAGGATCAGGTCGAGATGCATGCTAAGTGTATAATCGGCCATAGACGTCTCCCACTTCGGAACGGACTGCCGACTTTGAAGTAACGACTTCCTCACGAGCTGTTGTCAGCTTCGTGAAGTGGCTTTATACGAACAATTTTCACCCCCGGTTCTGACGATCGCTCTTTCAATGGAAAGAGTATTGGAGCACCGGGGATCGTGTCGTACGTGCTTACTGATCTCTCGGTTTAGGGTCTGTTTCCCTGACCAAGAGACTGGTGGGTTTTCACGTCGTTACTAGATTAGCCCCACGGTGTTTTCACTTAGTTGAAGTAGTGAATTTGATGTACTCATGACGTCATCGGATATGCTTCCGGAAATTAACGTTAGAGGGCGTTGATATCAATTTCAAGATCTTGTGTTATCTGTACAGCCACTATTTTCTTTTCCGTTACGCGCAGTTAACAAAACGAAAGAAATGACAAAGTATTAGTTTTTTTTCATTACTTGGCTCTCAAAATATTTTTGTTTCATACATAGAGAAATGTAATATTAATTTAGCTATACTTGTATTTTTACTTTTGTCCAATTTGAATTCTTTAGCTACAAATATTTTAGATGCATTTAAAAAATATATTGAATGAACGGAATGTTTTTGCAAGGTCGGCCATAATTAAATTTTCGCTTTGGTTGTCTTCGATGCTTGAACTGGAAGTGCATCGAAACGATATTATTTTAGTGATTTCATACAACGACTGTGCTTGTTCTGGACTCCTATAATTGTGCTTTTCCATGTATGTACTGTACATGGATTGGATTTTTGTAAAAATGGTGCGATGCGGTTAAATGTGTTGTTTGCCTAATTGTGGTAAAATGCGTGAGCATTTTAATGTTACTCAAAACGCATATATATGCAAATTGGAAGCCATTCGCAAAAACCGTTTCAAGATGGAAATGTCCCACGAGCTCCGTTCGCCGACATTAGAAAACTGTGCAATGCGGCTACTGTTTTTTTAATTCAACTTCAAACTGATAGCAAATAATATACAGATGCTTAATAAGTTAGTACCTAAAAACTTTATGGATAAGGCTAGTGTAAAAATAAAACTTGAAAGTGACATATTTTTTTTGTTTTATTGTTTCTCGATCCTAGTTCGGGCGAACAGAACTAGGTCACATAATGTGTGAACTTCTTCAGCTGATTCCAAATGAGAAATGCGTGGCAAGTTCACACTTGATGTGATCTGGTTTTGTTTGTCCATTATTTCAAAGGTTACCAATCTACAAAGCTATATATATACCTATACATATATATATATGTGTATAAATATATATATGTATATATATATGAGAAAAGTTGCCGGGAATCATCAATAGATGGCGCTGCAAGCAAAAACCTTGACTGATAACTCTATACACTACTATTCAATATACTCTATGATTAGCCCTAACTGCCCTAAGGTTTCCCCTGAAAACTTTGACTTTCTGCCCCTGCGCTGCATTTCACAAAATCTCGTACCTTCCACCCCGAGGATGCGAACCACATCTTGAAGGTTTTGATTGACGTCCGCTGTGGTTTCCGTCGTCAAGAAGAAACATTAAGAGTATATCTATTGGTTTTAATAACTACTAATACTAATATACGGAGTACAACCGAGAACAAGAAAACCAAACGTGGCTACTAACTTAAATGGATACTTAATTTTGTGACTTCCAGGCATATACGTATCTTTGTACTCGACTGTACAACCATAATATTTGTCAAACCTTTTCGAAATGTGATATTTACAACGATTTTAGCTATTTAAAAACTTTTAATCCTCAGTATTAAAAGAAGCGTAAAATTTTGATGCCTCATCAAGGTCACGCCGATTCCACGCCGGTGGCGGCGTCGGCGGCGGCGGCGCGAAGTTTTTTACCGGCGGCGGCGGCGCGCCGGCGCGGCGCTCATGTCTATTCGGGATACTTTTTTTCTGCTAATGAGGATCGAAAGAGCTCGCGATTCCAGTAGAAAAAAGATAAAAAAGGCAAATTAGAAAAAAATAAGACTCCGCCCTTTGACTGTACCTTATTTACAGTCGGCATCGATCTAATGAGGATTAATTGCCTGCATACGATAACTCGATAAGTGATAACATATACATATGGCCTTGAGACTGTGATATATTATGATTAAGATAATACTTGTAAGTGGGCAATTTAAATGATAATACTGCATTGAATGACTTGCAATAGTTGCAATACGTACTGTTTGTGATACTAGTAGACCGATAAACGCAATGTTTGACGAAGTGTTATGTACCTACAATAGGGTGCTGGTGCTTCTTATTTTTGCAATTTTGTAGGATGTTCGAACCAATAAAGGAGCTCTTTGCACTCCCGATTGCAATTTTCTATGGGGCACCCTCTAATTTTGTTATTTGAAAAGTAAACCATATTTGTTTTTTTTTTAATTATTATAAAATAAACAAAAATTAGGGTCACAACCGAAGTAATAAAAAAACGACTAATCATTTTGCCTTTCTTGAACTTCGTACTTCGGTAGCGACCCCTAATTTTTGTATATAATAATTGAAAAAAAAAAAAACAAATATGGTTTACTTATCAAATAACAAAATGAGAGCACACCCTAACCTACAAGGATTGGACAAACGCCCGTCTTTTTGAAAACATAACCCTGTTCCTTGCAGTTTGCAGTAGAGACTTCCTTTATCTTATGATGTTAACTTATCTTATATGTAAATATATATGTTTTAATAACACTATCACAAAGTATGTACTCACTTAGGAGATCGCAACTCCTATTTAGAAAGAAAGAAAAATAATGTATTCAGTGCGCTTAAAATACAAACTATAACATATCATTAATTTTTAAAGCGTCACTGAAAAGGTTTTCACTCAGCTTTATGTCAAGATACTTGTTAGTTACCTTGACGCTGGTCTTCCGTGAAAACCATTTCATAGGAACGCGTCAGTGCGTAAACTTAATTAAAATCTAACATTGAGATGACAATGGAAATAAAAGTTATGGCACAATTAAAATGGAGCTAAAAAGTTACATACTGGGATGTCATAGGACATAGGTCGTACGGTACAGAAGAATTCAATTATAGGCGATCAAAAATATATATAACTAGTAATAAGTACATATTTATCTGTGCACTCTTTGATTACATTTTAGCAAATATAAAATTCAGTTAGGTAGGTCCAACTTCGAGAAAGAGGTCAATCGTCGAATCCGACTCGGTTGGGCAGCGTTCGGGAAGCTACGACACATATTTTCGTCCAATATTCCGCAGTGTTTGAAGACGAAAGTCTTTAATCAGTGTGTGTTGCCAGTGATGACATACGGTACTGAAACGTGGCCGCTTACAATGGGTCTCATAAGAAGGCTCAAAGTCACCCAAAGGGCAATGGAGAGGGCTATGCTAGGAGTCTCTCTGCGTGATCGGATTAAAAATGAGACCATCCGCAGCAGAACCAAAGTAACCGAAATAGCTCTCCGAATCGCTAAACTGAAGTGGCAGTGGGCGGGGCACATTGCGCGTAGAACCGATGGCCGTTGGGGCGGGAAGGTTCTTGAGTGGCGGCCACGTACCGGAAGGCGTAGCGTGGGTAGGCCCCCCACAAGGTGGACCGATGACCTGGTGAAGGTCGCAGGAGTCCGCTGGATGCGGGTGGCGCAGGACCGGTCATTGTGGCAATGTTTGGGGGAGGCCTATGTTCAGCAGTGGACGTCTTTCGGCTGATACGATGATGATGATGATGAAATATAAAATGTGTTTTTTGTATTTTACTTTACAGGTATAAACAGATCTACTTGTACACACGATGATTGTGAATTTGTGACCGAAAAACGATTTAGAATTTTTGATATTAAATTTCGATGTATTGAGTGTATAATATCTTCTTCGGTTACCGCGATAATTATTCATGAAATAGAACTATTTAAAACGATTATGTATATCGCGTATATTAATTAACTTTACTTAAATCGTTTATTGGTCACAATCATGATATGTACAATTTGTACAAGTAAGAAAGAGTTTGGATCTCCTGAATATATACTTTGTGTTAGTGTTATTAAAAAAACGTCATGTTAAATAAAATATGTTAACATCATAAGATAAGGAAGTCTCTACATACTGTACGGAACAGGGTTATGTTTTCAAAATGACGGGCGTTTGTCCGATCCCTGGTTATGTATAAGGGATGTACCGAAAGAAGACTGTAAAAACCGGGTCTATACAGGGCGTCCCAAAGTTATGGGACATAGAGGGTAAGTACCTTAAATATCGTAGATAGTGTATTTTGCTGAAAGAAGACTTTGTTATTTATAAAATTTAGTAATTCAACATTCAAAGTTTTTCAATAAATTACTTGCGTCACCCGGAATTCGAACCAAGTACAATTTTTTTTTTCGAATTTTGAACCAAACTTTTTTGGTTATTATTTTAGTTTTAGATAGTTTCTTAAGAAAAATTGTTATTTTTTATACATTCTTTCGAATGACGGTATAAAATTACGCAACATTTTTTTTTGTTTTAAAGTAGGTTCGATGCCTAGAAAAAGTAAAATATTTTGGACTTTTTTTAATGCAGTATTATTTAATTTTTAAAATAAAATAAAGTCTTCTTTTCTTTCAGCAAAATACACTACTTACGATATTTAAGGTACTTCCCCTTCATGTCCCATAACTTTGGGACGCCCTGTATAGTTTTTTAGCTATAATTTCTGGCTTTGGACATTGACCAGAAGGCCTTAAATAAGCTTACTGTTGTACTTGTGTGTCACTACTGCATTTGCAGTAATCGCAGTACAACTTCTTCGAAACCTCTTTCAAACAAGCTTTTCCAAACATTTTTTTCTTCTTTGTGTTCAGCCTACTAAATTATGGCACCGTCGTCAATGTATCTGAACATTCTTCCCGCCTTTCTCAAGACATCCTTGACTTAGTCATACTATGATACTTTCTGGTGTTGATTTCGCTTCATATAATTATGCCAAAGTGACTAAGAATTGTATACTTTATATAGGACTAAATAATTGATTAAAGAACCATAGAAAATCGACAAATAGTCCTCTAATCGAGAATTATTGCACCCAAGGCAAGGGTATATTTAAAAAAACGTGGAAATTCATCAGAAATATCGGTCACTTCTGCAGTAAGTGAAGTCACTGCACAGTGGGGAAGTAAAAAAAAGCTTGTTATAATGGATTTGGAAGAGGATAGTGAATACTGATATTGCAGTAGCAACAAAAAAAAAGAAAAGAGTTAATTAATTTAAGTCCTCTTCGGTAATTTCTAAGGCCAAAAATGCTAATTAATACAGCAATTTTTTTAATTTGAAATGTAGTTTTAGATATTACAACTGTGCGTATCATTTGGAGATAAATAAATTAATAAAAAAACCGACTAAGTGCAAGTCGGAAACAACCTATCTCAAAAACTATAAAATACATTTTGATCAAATAAAAAATCGTTTATAGAGTTTTTTAATATGCATCACCTCCATTTTTTTACAGTGTCTAATATAAAATAGAAGTAATTTATCTTCGCAACACTAGGACTTAAAATTTTGTTTTCCTTCAGGGCTATAAATACGTAACTTTTTTTGCAATCGATCGTTTACAAGTTGATTAAAATCGATACGCATGAACCACCATAGTGAAGTAAGTGTAAATTAATTAGGAAACATATAAAAAGCTTTATTTCAGTATACATAATTACGAGTTAGAAGATACTCGTAAGAATCCATGGATCTACCTAGGTTGCTACCGACTTAATAAATAAATCACTTTAATGTAATACCGTTATCAATAACATAGGTGCTGCCTGTGATACTGCCAGCCTTGTCGCTCGCCAGATATAACGTCAAGTCAGCTATCTCGCGGCTGTCACTGCCTTTACCTAACAGCGTAGCTTGTATGAACGAATCCACGATTTCCACTCCATCCTTGTGTCCGGCATTGACCCAGATGTCCGTCTTCACCGGGCCAGGGTTGACACTATTCACTCTCACCTGATCTTTCGCCAGCTCCACAGCTAAACCCTTAGTAAACATATCCATGGCAGCTTTAGTCATACAATAAACAGTTATATCTGGATATATCTTATACGCGCAAACACTTGACATGTTAATTATATTCCCTTTGGTTTTCTTTATATACGGAATAGCGTAGCCGGTCAACAGATAGACGCTTCGTAGATTCGTGTTGAATATCTTGTCGTAATCTGAAATGCCGTTTTCGACTTTCGTGCGGTCAACAATCCCAACATTATTAACGAGAACATCGATTTGACCAAAGCGTTTGATCGTGTCTTCTACGATTTTTTTTACCTCAGAATCGTTGGTTACATCAGCTCTGATGGCGAGTGGCTCGATGCCTTTAGCTTCCTTGCATTGTTGAGCAACCTTATTCAGTTTCTCTTCGTTTCTTCCAACTATGACAACTTTAGCGGATTGGTGAGCGAATTGTATGGCTACCTCTGCGCCGATACCATCGCTGCTACCAGTTACGATTACAACTTTGTTTTTGAATTCCATATTTGTCCGAGCGGTAGAGAGACTAAGACTATCCTTCGCTTGTGATGTGTTGTACGAATGTTCCTACTTATATATACCAATTGGCAATGATAATCGCAGAGCGATGGATAAACGTAGAAGGAGGTAAGTGCTGAAGGTTTATTCAGAAGTTAGCACCTTATGTTGCCGCTGCAGGTTATTGCTAATCTGCCGAGTCATGGCTATCCATCGTGAGATAAGTATAAAGAGTAGTTTTTTAATTGTATTAAATAGGATACGAAGTAGCAATTAGTATAAGACTTTTTAGTACGGATGGTGCTTTTTAACCCATTCAGGGCCAAGGACTCAGCGTATGGGTCATGACTCAACGCTTCCGCATGGCCCGTGACTCGCATGCGAGTCATCAGTACATTCTAAATAAAATAAAAACTAAACTTATATTGACACAATTATGTTTGTGTGATTGAATCTAACAACCACTTTCACAAATTGCGTTTAGTCATAAAATGATGAGCACGATTTTTTAAATGAAAATGGGGTCTTGAATATTCAAGTTTGATTTACTGTAAGTATAATATAGTAAAAATAACGAAATTGTAGATGCATACGTTTTGTAAGCACACAGACATATTCACATTTCAAAAATATGAAAAATGTATTTTTATAGAAAGTTATGAGTATGGCTCAGGGTATGGGTCACCGTGGCCTGGCGCTGTCTGTAAAAACTACGAGTGTTTACGTGACAGACTCAAATAAGCTTTATTGGCCGGTCTTAAAGCTTGTTTCACGTTGAAGTCGTTTGGTATTGTAACATTTTTCAACCGATGACCTTATGGATGGTGGCAAGCAATATTTGTATTGGCCAAACTTTGCACGATTATATCTAATTTTCTTTTAAGGGTATGGCAACCAGGTTTCTCCGCTGTAGTTTTATACACTTACGTAACATAAAATGGTGTGGTCATTGTAGTGTATAGAATAGGTACATAATTAGGTAACTACTAACAGTGGTTTTTAGAAAATATTACAATATGTATGTTGTACGAGTACATATGTAGTGCAAAATCCTTTCCCATCGTATTTTCACGGAAACGTCCAAACGTGTCATGCTTTTTGTCGAGGTTGTATATCAACTTTGACATCTACTATCTGAACGATAATTATATTATATATTAGTGTGACAAAAACATGTTGTTTGCTAAACAAGACTTCAAAGGTAATGGCCGTCCGAGCGCCCTCCTAAGTAATAAACAATAAATGCAACCGAGCAGCGGTGTTATCTTGCATATGCACGTTGCAGTAGTTTTCTCAGAAGTCAATGACGTGACGTATTTCAACCCATCCCTCCTATTAAAAAAAGTTGAAGTAATATGGGAAATATAATTTAGTAACGATTTATTCGTTGGCGACTTTACCTCTCCTCCTGTGCTGTGTTTAGTGATTGCAATTTTTAAGACGTTGGCTTTGTATTACCGGAATTTAAAATCGATTTTTGAAAGTAATAAACGAATAGGACGCCGTCTACAAAGTAGCCTCCATTCATTGTTTTTGACTGCGTAAACAAATTTAGTGATTTTATAAACATACATCGTTATCGCGGGAGCAAATATAAATTTGTCAAACAAGTAGTAAACAGAATCCATTTAGTAAAAAACCGGCCAAGTGCGAGTCGGACTCGCGCGCAAAGGGTTCCGTACCATTAACAATTTATTATTAAAAAAATACAGTTAAATCAACCTACCTCAAAAACTATAAGAGATAATTTAATCAAACAAAAAATCGTTGATAGAATTTATTAATGTGCATAACATATATTTTTTTCAGAATTTTATATCGCGTAGTTTAAAAAATAGAGGGGGGGGGGACACATTTTTCAGACTTTGAGAGCTGATATCTCGAAAACAATTTGCTTAAATAAAAATGTGATGTATAAACCTTCATATCATTTTTAAAGACCTTTCTATTAATACCCCACACGCTTATGTAAAACTAAAAAAAAAATTCTATCCCTCAGTTACATGTATGGAGGGCCCCCACCCCAATGGTTTTTTTTACAATTTAGTATCATAATCCTGTAGCGGTTCATACAACACATATTCTCACCAAATTTCTTTACTGTAGCATTTATAGTTTCCGAGTAAATCGGCTGTGACAGACGGACAGACGGACAGACGGACATGACGAATCTATAAGGGTTCCGTTTTTGCCATTTTGGCTACGGAACCCTAAAAACGGAGTTTTCTGCCTACACATTATAAGCAAATAAGTACTAATCAAGTCCATTTATATTAAATAAAATTAATTATTCATTTTAAAGTCGTAGGTATAAACGTTTACTATACGAATGTCATTTCTGTTTTGACTGTTTTTCAAATCATATTTGCTCCCGCGATAACGATATATGTTTATAAAACAGTTGAGATGGCATGTTTTTGACACAATGATATTTTTTTCTTATCTCTGCTACTTGCACGGCCTCTACAATAATTGTTTCTAAGAATTTAAACAAAGGTCGCCGCAATCCTTTATATCTTTGCACATGCAGTGCTTATCGGCAAACAGGTGTGACCAGGTCATAAGTACATTTATACATAATATTTTCTTCGGTTACCGCGAGGATTACACATGAAATAAAACTATGAAAACGGATAAACTCGCGTATATTAACTAATTTTAACTTCATTCCGACGTTTCGAACACTTTACAGGGTTCGTAGTCTGCGGATGATGGTGGTGTTCGAAACGTCGGAATAAATTTAAAATTAGAGAGGAGACCTTTTAATGGGCCTCTGGGTGGCAGGAGGTTAATATACGCGAGTTTATCCGTTTTCATAGTTTTATTTTACATATACATACTTCAATAAATATGTGATTTATATTTCTGATAAGAGGAATAAAACTTTTACAGTGTAAACTTTTAAGACAAAGTAATAGTGAAGCAAGTACCTTCTACTTAGTCGTCAAAAAGTAAGCACTGTACGTGCAAAGATATAGGGGATTGCCGCGACCTTTGTTTAAATTCTTAGAAACAATTATTATAGAGGCCGTGCAAGTAGCAGAGATAAGAAAAAAATTTCATTGTGTGTCAAAAAAATGCCATCTCAACTGTTTTATAAACATATATCGTTATCGCGGGAGCAAATATGATTAGACAGTTCTAAAAGATTATGAAAAACAGTCAAAACAGAAATGACATTCGTATAGTAACCGTTTATACCTACGACTTTAAAATGAATAATTAGTTTTATTGAATATAAATGGACTTGATTAGTACTTACTTAAAAAGATTGGCATCTAAGTGGGCTATTTTATTGAAAGTTCTCCCTAAAGATTTCTATAAATATATTTTTTGTAAGATTTCCACTCATAACCTCGGTCTCTTTTGATCATAGTAAAAGAAAAAAAGTGTCGAGATATTTTTATACATTTGGTATGTCGGTAAAGGAATGAAAGGATCGAAAAATGTATGGAATATTTCAAAATCGGTTCACGATTCTCGGATCGATGAACATACATACACAAAAAACGTTTGAATTGGGAATGTCCTCCTTTTTTGAAATCGTTGAAAAATTGCCCAGGCGGGTGCCTGGGCAATTTTTCAGTCAGTCACTTCAGAAATTTGTCCATGATTTTTTTGTAACCAACCACAACTAAATAGAAATAGTGATTTTTAAAATATCTCGAAGGTAAATAGCAAAATAGTTACTCGCGGATCAGAACTATTTTGCAGGAAGTGAAATGTTAGTTTTCATAAGACCTTATTATGAGGTGATTATGTTGATTTCAGGATTTTATTTACTAACAGTGTAAAGGAAGATTAATTATCCTTATGCAGAATAAACTTCGTGCTAGCTATGATGAATTTATCTTATAATGTGTAGGCAGAAAACTCCGTTTTTTACTAAATGGACATTCTGTTTACTACTTCTTTGACAAATTTATATTTGCTCCCGCGATAACGATATATGTTTATAAAATCACTGAATTTGTTTACGCAAGTCAAAAACAATGAATGGCGGCGACTATGTAGACGGCGTCCTATTCATTTATTACTTTCAAAAATCGGAAGATCTACAAAGGTGAAAACTGATAACATTTATAGTGATACAAGTTGTGGTTTAAAAAAATGGTTACTTAAAATGTTGCATAGCATTGTCCCGCTGGCCGGTTTCAAAGCGGCAGTTTATTAAGCGTACGCGCCAGGCCCGTGACCCATACGCTGAGTCGTGTGTTTTAGCAAAAATCGCGTTGTATGGTGGCCCGGCGGGATGTGTTCGTGCGTTGGAGCGTGGCCATGAATGGGTTAAGGCGCTAGTGCGAGAAATGGCCCATTTTACGTCAGGTCCAACTTCGGAGGGCCATCTGTACTAAAAAAAACGTCATACGAGACACGTGCAAAAAGGAAATTCGTAACACTTGTGTCGTAATGTACTATATTAGATTAAAGAACAATGGATTATGAAACTAGAGTATTTCGGCGGTTCAAGAAAATACAATTTAGGGTATTTTGAGAGTAGTTTGCAATAGTCCTGGTGTGAATCAACGAGTTTTTTGAGAATTTCGTAACATGGGATTAGTTTCTAATGAGAAGAAGTGATTATGAAATTAGAGTTTATTGACTATTAGTACGTTTGAGATTAGGGCACTGGTCTCACCGCGAGCTACTAAGCTATGAACTATCGGCTATAAACACGAACAAAAGATACGCACTCCCGTGTAAAAAAAGAGACACGGCGATACTCGCCCGGCGGTGATAGCTTGATAGCTGGACGAGTACCGCCATGTCTCTTTTTTTTTACACGGGAGTGCGTATATTTTGTTCGTGTGTATAGCCCATAGTTCATAGCTCACGGTGAGACCAGTGCCTAGTGCATTGGGAATTCGGACCATAGGTTTAGGAAATCCATTTAGGATATGAGGCAGCAAAAATGTGCAATATTGTATCTTGAATAGGGTCGTCACTCGGCTCGTGCCGATGAGTTTTTCAAAAAACTTATGTACGAAATATCATCTGTTATTCACAAGTGCTTTACGATGAAACAAAACATCGTGAGGAAACCTGCATATATCTGCAAGAGTGTATCTGTATGCGAAGTCCCCAACGAGTAGTGAGCCAGCGTTGGGACCACGCAAAATAGGCACGTTTGATGTCGAGTTGCGGAAATATGGCCAAAATAAAATACATTACAATACTACTATACTACACGAGCCATTGAAAACCTTGAACGGGGTGATTTAGTAGACTATACTGAACAACTTTTACTATGGGGCCAATCACGAAATCTAAAAAAAAATGTCTTTTTCATACATTATGTATGACTAGAGGGCGGAGTACCGGTGGCAAATTTCACACTAAATGAATAACGAGAATAACTAAACGAATAAATGATTAATTTTGCATAATATTTTTTAGGAACTTGTAGAAATTATCTAACGAGCATAAAAATATAATGTAGGTACCTCATATGTTGTGAATATCTACAATATGTTTTTTTTTTCACTGCGATCGCCAATCCGCTTGCCCAACGTGACGATTATGTATTTACCTCCTAATGCGTCTATACGCATAATAAATAGGAGAGGCCTACGTCCAGCAGTGGACTATCATAGGCTGATGATGATTGAATGGGGACTAAATTGGGTCTGGAACTGCATTTTGGGTTCTATATTGTGAATACCATCGTTCCCGAAGTTTATTCGAACTAATATATGGAATATCTGTCAGAAGAGTTAGAGAAACGACATTACAATTCAAATTAACCTGCCATGGTATATTTTTATGCTTGAAGGCTTACCGAAAATCTTATATTTCGAGCATCTTCTGTCAGTCCTAGGAAAGCGTCATCGATAACCGATGCATTTGAGAAACACTTCGCTTCACTCAGACCAAAAAATTGCCTCGGTTACAAATGGGTCACTTTATGCCCTTGCTGTACAATCTACTAGGGCTCTCGGTCGTGTCCGGGTTTCGTGTACCCGTTTCCGTGTACCCGTTTCTTTGCTACCGGGAAACGGGTTTCTTACCCGTTTGGAACGTGTAATTAGGAACCGTGTAATTAAGACACGGATACCCGTGTCTGATCCGCCCTCAATGTGTATTGGCATTGACAATCTAAAACATAGGTTCATAAACATCGGTTTTATATTTGAGCAAAGTATTGAACCGCATTTAACCACTAACAAAGAAAATTTCTAGCTGCGTAATTCGTAAAAAACTTCGAATTTTTCGGTAGGTATTGTTTTGTTTCTGACTTTTTACTAAAAAAACATAGGCTTTTCGAATATTCAATTGCAATGGATCCACAAGACTCAAGCTTGGAAACGTTTCTAAGTGGAAACGTTTCTTGGCGTTTCGTGTCGTTCGGGTTCTTAGTACCGCCGGTGTTAAGGATTCGTGTACCCGTGTCTGCGGGTAACACGGATACCGGTAGCCCTACAATCTACTATAGTTAACTTAATTAAGGTAGTCGCCAGCACATACATGGACATGCTTTTCGATTATTTTACTAAATATATGAAGTACGTTGACAAAGAGACAATTGTACAATAAGCTGCAGGCTTAGCACATGATTGGTGCGACAGTATGTCGCCGCGAGATAGATCTCCCGTCCTTCACTAGCTATATTAACAAAAGAGGGACGGATAGACTATCTCGCGGCGAGATACTGTCGCGCTAATCATGTGCTAAGCATACTGGTTTTGTTTCAAGGGCAATAATAAAATAACTTCGTAATATAATATCAGGTTTTTATTCAATATAATCAACGTTCTTGAATATCCCGATCCCTTGCTTTAATACTAATTGACATTTATGATCAGATTGATCAGAGATCGGACAAATGTGCGTCATTGTTCGCAATAATATGGATATGACTCAAAATTTGATTAAATGAATAATTTAACGAATAATGTCTTGACATTTGATTTGGCCGTGTGGTGACGGCAGTAAGAATACATGTGTCACCACTCCAACTCCTCCTGCTGGTGTCGTAAGAGTCGACTAAGGGATTGAAGTGTCACTGACCACTATTTGATAAAAGATTGATGATGGGCAGCAGCGTCATCATAGTGGACACATACTGCGATCGCCAATCCGCTTGCCCAGCGTGGCGATTTTGGGCATTTACCTCCTAATGCGTTTATACGCATAGTTAATAGGAAAGGCCTACGTCCAGCAGTGGACTATCATAGGCTGATGATGATGATGATGATGATTTCGAAGCTTTGAGGTGACTATTTACAAAGGTTTTCATAGTGACTGTTGTCAAATAGGTAATTTTGTGAAAATTATGAAATGACTAATTTTTCAATCCACTTTGGAGTCATGTCCAATATGGACAATGACGCATATTTGTCCGATCTCTGTTTATGATTCAGGGTTTCCGAATTATAGGATGGCGCAAGGTTTTTTGGTAGTTAGTTATCAATATGTAATAAAATAAGATTAACTATAATTAGTGATTTTTTTGACCGCAGCTGTCAAAAAAACTTCACGCCTGCCTTTTTGTGATGAGAATGTCAATGCAGAAAACCCTCTATCTAAACTATGAATAAAATAAATTGAAAACAAATGAATAATTCAATTATTTTTAAAATTATATGGCGCTTCGCAATCAGATAACCAGGGCCCGTAATTGTCATGCCGATGACATCATTTGGACTCACGCTCCATTTAGGGTGATCCGAAATAGTTTTATTGTTAATTATTAATCATTAATCGTCAATCAATTTAATCATATACATATAACTTCAAAAGTAGTTTATTTACACATGAAATAAGTAACACCTACTTGATACGTAAAACATGAATAAAACTATTTGATTTGTTTTTATACTTGCATTTTATTAAATTACATTGCTAACACATTTCAATAATTACGTAGAAAACAGAATTCCTCTTTAACGTAAAGCATGTATCAAATAGGTATTATTTATTTCAAGAGTAAATATACTACTTTTGAAGTCATTTGTACATTATTAAAATGATGGGTGACTGATCCAGCAAAGTCCAAGGATATCGAGTGCGAAAAGTGTAAAGACAATACACATTTTGGGCAATTTGCCAGCGTCCTCGGGTATGGACAGTCGCCATCAGATATATGGTAGCGGTCGAGGTTCCCAAATAAATCGGAGCAACGTAAAATTTCAATAAATTCGTTACGTGAAAAAGGGCAATAATTTAGAGGCATGTAATTTGTCACAAATTTAGGAGCAACCACTTTTCAATGAATTCGTAACGTATAATTAGGCAAAAATATCGGAACACAGAGATAATCAGAAATATCTGAGCAGTCAGGGTGGTCGTCAATATCTCAACATTTATGGAAAATATACCTTATTGTCATATACACATCGCTTTAAATTCTTTATGGTCCGCCACACGTCTTGAATAGGTTGTCAATAATTTGAATTTAGAACAGAGTGGTTTGTTGTGACGTTCTTCGAAAAGAGTAGACATTTGTCATCGTGACAAATATATTTCTGTCTCTTTCGCAAATTGGACAGATAGGTATTATGCCTAAATCATTAAAATGAGTTGTCTAGTTAACCGCTGTTTTGACGTATTGCCAAAATTGACAAAGGTAGAACAAGGAGCAAAGCAAAATTTCGTGAGATGTCGTGTACTCAGTGGCGCAATGAATAGTTCGAGTAATAATTATATTGAAGTAGGTATTATTAAACAGCGATTACAATGGGATTTGAAAGTACTGTTGGCACAACAGTGTATAAGTCAATCTAGAATATATTCATAGTCATACAGGGTGGCCAAATAAGATATATACACTTTATTTTTGAAATTTTATTCTATACATAACTCAAAAAATATAAAATATCACTGGTTAAATAAAATTATTTTGGGTCGGCAATTACACATGGAAAATAATCAGACAAATATCCACCTCCAGTAGCATCGCAGATGCCAACCCTTTTCATCGCATTTTTCATCACTTTTTCACACATTTCCGGCGTTATTTCAGTGATTGTGGTTCGAGTATTTTGTTTTAATTGCTAAACGTTCGTTGGTCAATTAGAAAAGACAAATCCTTTTAAGTAACCCCAGAGAAAAAAAATCAGGAGCTGTCAAATCAGGCGATCTTGGGGGCCGGTTAATGTCACCTTTTTATTACACTTGCTGTCTAAGCGCGCCATTGCTTGCATGCATAGCGGGAGTAATAGAAAAGTGAAATTCCCTGGGGAGTAATAGAAATGTCAGTACGTCATTTAATAATATTTTGTCTTAAAACTTATTTCTTTTAAGAGAAATTCTGAAACTATAAGACATACTAAGTAGTATTTGTTTTTAGGAATCATAATTATCTATCATCGATTTTGATAAAAAAAACTGCATTTATACATTAGAAAAAAAAAACGTTTTGAATATGTAAAAACAGTAAATGTCTCTAAGAATTATGGGAATGTAGAGACATTTACAATTTATATAAACGTATCTCTGTTTAATAACCCTGTAACGTTCTGCCGGGGCAGGACGCACATATCCTCTGTGCCTGATGGGCCTGAGAGGTTTACCGAGCTAATCTCAGATTTGGGAGAAAGGGTAACTATGGGTGAGAACGGAAACAAACAGTATGTAATGCTATAGAAAGGCTTATACGCCGTTTATTAAGCTTAATCAGTCTCCTTAACACTAAGATGCCGCACTGGCTCTAAACTAAGGTTTCACTCCGGCCGGCCGGCACTAAACTGTCTGTAAATTATTCCCGGAGCCCTGGCGCGGGCTGTGACGCGGTTGCCTTCGGTGACGGTTTGCGGAAGCGTGGTTCGGTGGGGAACGGACAGGAGTCTAGGGCAGGCGGTGTCCGCCACAAGCCCAGGACAAACGGAAAGACAGCGTGGCCTAGGCGCGCAAGTCACCCCGGCCTCGATCTGTCGGATCGTGTGTACAGGCGCGCAGAGCACCCCGGCTGGGCTATTGGATAGGAGAGCCTGGCCTAGGCGCGCGAGTCACCCCGGCCGGACTGTGAGAAGGATAAGAGGATGGGAGCGGCGCGAGCGCCGGGGACGGAAGGAGACCGCTCGTGCCTGCGCGCGCGCTTTTATGCGGTCGGTCGGTATCCCCTCCACGTCGACTCGAACGATGATGCCGCCCGCGGCCCGATTCCGGCTGGTGCGCGCCGAGCCGGTGATATGGCGCGCTGGTGACATGGCTATGTCACACTCCCCCCCCTTCATGTGGGGATTTTTACCTGGGGAAAAATCACAGTTAAACTGGTGTTCTGAAAATCATTTTATATGTATACTAAATGCTGAGAATCAACTTTTTTTTTTTTTAATTTTATTTTTTTTTTATTTACGGTTTCTCTTTTCCGTTTTCTTTTTTTTTTTTTTTTTTCTTTTGTTTTTTTTTTTTTTTTGTTTTTTTTTTTTTTTTTTTCCCCTTTTTTTTTTTAACACTGGTAGCAAAATATAGTTTAACTAT
>JALPQI010023013.1:0-15067 GCA_025490895.1 Thaumatotibia leucotreta
CATTGTAGGCCGCTCTTATTTTATTCATGGCGGGTACATTCCGTAGTACCTGAGCAGAGATGTAGCGGGTCTAGAATTGTTCCCTAGATAACACAGTTCTCTGAAATACTTTCGCCTTCAACATAATTGATTAATGTCAGAGAGTGATAAATCCCAGTTTATTTTTGAATTTTATAGGAAAATCAGTTCTATGAAATATTCTTTCATTCAAAATAATTGATAATGTCAGAGGGTTATAAAATCCAAGTTATTTATATATTTACTGGGAAACACAGGGTTCTCTGAAATGTTAATTGATTAATTTCATGGAGAGTGTTGTTTATATTATCATAAACAACTTGGTAATTTTAGAATTATAACTAACGTGAGACTCAAACATAAACTTGGTTGAACTAGAGAATACATTGTCTTCTCTAGAACAATAAAAAAAAAAACCTAGTTACTAAATAGTTAAATACTCCGGAGGATTCATTCTCGATAATTTCGTTTTCACGATAATGTACGGGGCGATTAATCCAAATGGACCAGTGGGGAGAAAGGTAAAAACCAGGGACGTAACGGATGTGTTTTAACGGAAGCAGGAGCCGAAGCAGAAGTTTTTAATTTAGTTTAACGGAAGCAGAAGCGGAAGCGGAACCGAAAACAGAACCGGAACCAGAAGCGGAGCTCGAGTGAGAGCTAAGTAGAATAGTTGTTAAGGGTAGTTAGAGAGATGGCAAGCGGAGAAATGAACGAATGACAGGTATAAACCTGTTGGTTTTGGATGTACGCCGTTCATCTCTCACCGTCGCGCTAGGATCCGACACCTGCTATAACTTCTTTTTTTAAAAAAAAACAGAACCAGAACCACAGAATTAAATTTGGATAGAAGAAACAAGTTCATTCATTTGTATGGCGGCCGAGCGTGTCAGATTTTGTACTGAAGTTGTTACTTTCCTATGATTTTAAATATGTCTCAGGCCCTTGAGTATTAATATTTTTTTGTGTTGTTGCAATTAATATTACTTAAGGAGGCATTATTAATGTTTTTGTTCACTTCAACTTACAAAATTTGATGCCCGAAAGCTGTAAGATGCGATTAAAGACGGACAACTCAGTGGATTTCACTGAATTCATTTGACACGCTAAGTAGATACGTTTGCTTGATCTATGGTATATATGACATCTGTGACCAGAACAGAAGCGGATGTGTAAAACATAACGGAAGTTCCGCAGAAACAGAAGCGGAAGCAGAACTCCGTTACATCCCTATTAAAAACTATAACAGGTATATCTACAAAGTTGTTCTCAGAAACCATGACATCGATTTTAGTCACGAGTAAAAATGCTCAACTTTGGTTATTGACTACATTGACTGTATATATTTATATTAAACACGATATTTTAAATGTTAAACTAACAATATCTAACTAATCAATAAAATATAGCGATTTTTTCTGCTGGATATTGTCTACATTCTCGTAAAAGTTACCCAAAATAGTAAGATATGAACAAAAATTGTTTCCATGGACAAAATTCAAATAAATTTTACTGATATATACAATTAGACACCTACCTATAGTACCTATGTAAATATGTATAAAAACAATATTTTGACTTTTGAGACAGATCTCTCGTCTAAAATAATAATAATACTACCTGTTTTCAATATAAGCATTTTCATGTGTAAATAAATAATAGTTCTAACTATATTCTCCCAAACGACAATTTCTCCTCGACAATCCAGGTCCCAATTTCACAAGTGCTACAATTGTAAATTTACTGTTTCTCCAATCTGGAGCGTCTATAGGCTACAGTTACCATTTACCATCGGAAAGGCCGTGCGTTTATTTGCCACCAATACAAAATTTAGTACAGGAAATTTAATAAATCAGCGGTAAATAACTCCTTTTTTTCGAAGCAAAATTACAATTGTCACAAAAAACATGACAATTGTAGCAAAATTCCGACATTATACCGAACCTCATGTCAACATTGAATGAGAATTGTACTAAACCTTGCGACAATTGTAACGGGTTGCGGAAAATAAAAAATAGTTTATTAACGATTTAATAACGTTATTAGGGGTGCGCCAAAGTATTTATAAAATTGCAACTTAGATTATTGGAACTCCGAAAATTTTTCTTATACAATTTAACTTCATAATGATCGGTATTTAGAATAATCTTTGTTCATAATCATCATCACATAGAATTATTTATGTTCATAATATTGTTTATCATACATATTTTTAGTACTAACTTTTATGTTTATATAATTTTTCACTATACTTATTTTATGCTATATATTCTAATGTTATAGGTATTTATTTATTTCTGGGCGCATACCTCGGCACGCCAGCATTAATGACATTTCGTCGGGTGAGAATGCAATTGTGCTATACGCCACTTGCCTTGGTTTAGAGGAGAGCGAAATGAAACAAAAAAAAATATTTCTTGGAATGTCTTATAATTTTGCAATATTTAACTTAACTGACACTTTAGTATATTAATTTACTATTTTTTGTTATATACAAGTAATGTTTAACTTATAATAGTCATGAGATATAAGTAGTTTTACAATTGCCATATCCATTTTGGTAAGAAAATGTTTAACTTGCTATGTATGATATGACACAAAGTTATGGATGTGTCACAAAATGTTAGTGCAATGTCAAGAAAGGTAGACATTAAAAGCAATTGTTTATGCACATAAAAGTTATTTTACGACTAGATTTATTTCTAGACAAGACGATAATTTATCTCGAATATAAAGACATAATTATTCACGTGAATACCTATGGTGCCAACATTGATTTCCAATATTTATGTGAATATTTTTTTTACTTTGTTGTAAATAGGTACCATCTAATACGTGACCTTCTCTATTTTGTGAAACGATAAGCTTTTCAACAACATCTAGTGCTGCTAATGTAAAAAATATCGATGAGAACAGCTTATAATACGTTTACTAATGAATGACATATTAACGTTATTATTTCTTATCAACTAATAATATTACAGTTTAAGTACCTAAATACACGCTCTATAAATTAAAAGACATGTCATGTAATATGTACCTTAGGAATAGTAACCGAGGCCTCCTGTGGCTAGGACTTAAATGGCATGGCATGGCAGGAAAACAGGAGGTCGCTGGATCGATTCCAGTCCTGGTCATACGTTCGGTCAATTTTTCTGTAGTATAATATATGTCATTTCTTACTATTTATGGTTAGGTACTCGTAATTATAAATATTATGTATTTATACCACCAATAACTTATTAAGATAAAAGCTTGAAGTATGAATGACACAAATCATTATAAATCAAACCTACCTTCTTTGTTGTCATTTATCAAAAGAGAGGGTAGGTAAAAAAAGTATCGAATCCATACAATCAAATCGATTAATGGATTATGTCACAAAAATGTTGATCGGTTAGTCGCTTGGCACACTGATAAATAAGCCGTTAACCGTAAATTTGTGTCATGTCCGGACATGGCACAATATTGTTATCACTATTTATTGCGGTTTGAGGATATGGCACAAAAATATATGTTTTTTTTAAATATAAAATAAGAATTTTTAAAAATCGATTACTGTTATGAACTACAAAAAAAATATGCTATCAAGAATCATTAAAAACCGATTTTGCTTGAAAATGGATATGGCACAATTGCATTCTCACCCGACGATTATCCGACGGGCCCTTGTCAGCGTGAAAGTTCCCGCCATCCTGGAGCCCGTTGGGCTGGCGAGGGACGATGGCAAGAGGCCCAACGGCATGACACTGGTGCCTTGGAAGATGGGACGCCCCTTGGTATGGGACGCTACATGTGTAGACACCCTCGCGCCGTCCCACCTTCCAGGCACTAGCAATAGTGCTGGCCGTGCTGCATCCACAGCGGAGGACCTCAAACGCCGCAAATATGCAACCCTTGGCAGTGGCTATATGTTTGAGGCGTTTGGGGTCGAAACGCTGGGGCCTTGGGGACCCAATGCGCGTCGTCTTTACAGAGGCATAGCCTCACGACTAATCGATGCCCCTGGTGACCAGAGGGCTGGTCAATATTTCGCTCAGCGAATAAGCATTGCCATACAACGTGGCAATGCGGCCAGCCTTCTGGGCACACTGCCCATTGGCAGCGATTTGGGCGAGATTTTTTATTTGTAGGGCTTTTATTATATGTATTTTTTTATATTATCGATTATGTTATATAAGTAGTATTAAATTAATTGTGTTATTAATAATAAATAAATTGTGAAACTATAAAAAAAAAAATAATAATTATCTGTACTGGTTTTATGTATGAATTATTTTTGTTTAATTAAATATAAATCGTACTATAAAGTACTATTACTGTAAACTAGCTACCTGCACAAATCAGGTTGTGGCAGAGTAGGTACTG
Organism: Thaumatotibia leucotreta; assembly: GCA_025490895.1. Lineage (NCBI taxonomy): Eukaryota > Metazoa > Arthropoda > Insecta > Lepidoptera > Tortricidae > Thaumatotibia > Thaumatotibia leucotreta. The sequence continues at coordinate 4,387 of JALPQI010023013.1, forward strand.
TACTAAACGGGTTCCCTCTAAACTTTTTTTATCCGAAACGCTTAGGACATAACAGACTTGGTATAATCTATTTTGGCATCAACTTAATGAGACAGAAACATCACTTGGCTTAAATAACAATATTTCGAATATTATTTTGTCCGAAACTATCTTGGCATATCATTAATTACGCCGAGTGTTATAAGACATAAATTAGATTTGCATTTTTTTTGGGCCTGTAGCCACATGTTCGAAACTTGCCTTTTTCGTCAGGCAGAATTTGCTGTGAGGGTGAAAATTTCTGCAGTGAGCGAGCGAAGCGAGCGAACAAAACCTTCCGGGGCAGATCCGACTCGAATAGGTTAGGTTAGAAGACTAAGGCGGGAGCTTTGCTCCCGCCTTAGTCTTCGAGGTTATTTTTTTTTAGCAACCTAGAAAGTACTCAGCTCAGTAACACAGTAAGTAACGTATAGAATATTACTACTACCTCGATTATATGGAGAGGTTGTAATTATTCCTTCTCTGTTATGCTGAAACAAACTATGCCGATACTTTTTATGCACATCCAGATTATGCCTCATCATAAATAGGAGCATCGAAATTATGCTCGAATAATATTCGAACAACTCGAAATCTGCCACAAAGAAATATGCTAAAGTTGAGTATGTCACAACAGTTTCTGCACAAAGCCCATTATGACTACATAGTTTATGTTATTCATAAAAGAATTATACCACAACAGAGTGAACCTAATGGGAAAATGTTTATAAATAAACAATTTATTACAAATAACTTTATGAGTATAGATTAATCTACTTGACGACTTTAGGAGGATAAAATTTCGAAATAAAAATCGTTATGAACATTGTAGGTAGAAGTATAATTTTTAGTAAGAAAAAAAGTATGAGAAAAATTTTTCGGAGTAATGATGATTATGAGTAAAAAACGGTATTAGTAAAAATATTCGAAGAAAAAATTGTATAAGTGCCAATATGGACCCCGTTATTAGTAATCATTTTATGTTGGTGGCAAACAAGCGCATGGACCGCCCGATAGTAAGCGGAGGCCTGTGACGTCAGTAACAGTGATATTTTACAATTGTCACACTTGTATTAATAATTATGGTGAACCAGGCCACTGATTAGTATTTATTTATACACTTTATAACATATATACTTTCAAACGGCAATATCCGCTTGACACACCACTAATCCCAAAAGTTGTTAATTTCCCGAGTAACATGGCCGCATTCGTTTTGTTGAAATGTATTCTATGCCACACAGGTGACATGACAGTGGAGATTAATACGTAAATATGATGGTCGCGAAATATTCCTGGGTCACTAGATATGTTTTATGCTAACATATTTCCGGTTTGTATTATCACAAATAACATTTACTTCACTACATAGTCTAAAATAAAGTCACTTTTTCTGTCCCTATGTCCATTTGTATGCTTAAATCTTTAAAACTACGCAACGGATTTTGATGAGATATTTTTTTAATAGATAGTGTAATTCAAGAGGAAGGTTTTTATGTAGGTATAGTACCCGTGCGAAGCCGGGGCGGGTCGCTAGTATTTATTATATGTAACTATGTACAATTTTTATACAATCGACCCGTTTAGCGACCAAGTGACATCACTAGTTCACGAGTGTGTAAAACGTTGTAGAGAATAATAAATAACCGGCCAAGAGCATGTCGGGCTCTGCTCAGTGTAGGGTTCCGTAGTTATTCAAAAACGGCTGGGCCGATTATGTTCGAAACAGTTTTATTTTAAAGTATTTTATAAGCATGATTTTTTTCGTATTTTTTGGACCTACGGATCAAAAGTTAGAGGGGGAGGACACATTTTTTTTTCTTCTGGAGCGATTATCTTCGAAAATAATGACTTTAGAAAAAAACTTTCCTTTGAGACTCTTTCTTTTAAGAGACCTAGTCAATGATAGCCCACACTATAGGATTATAGCAAATAAAAAAAATTATCCCCACTTCACCAGTTGGAGAGGTACCAGGAAAAAAAATGTAGTTTTTAATGTACAACTTTGTTAGCAGTTACCTGTGCCAGATTGCAGATTTCTAGTATTAACGGCCACTGAGCTATGCTGCGGACAGACGGACAAACGGACATGGCGAAATTATAAGGGTTCCATTTTTGCCATTTTGGCTACGGAACCCAAAAAAAATTCAGTCAAATTGAGAACCTCCTCCTTTTTTTGAAGTTAGTTAAAAATGATATGGCAAAGGCATCTCTTTAAAAAACTCTACGTTTTGAGGGCTCGCTCCCTACTTTGAAAATCTTTGGCCTAGATGTTGAGTCTGGATTAGCGGTTAACAAAGTTCATCTAAGTTAGCTGAGGTGAGGAATCGGTAAACCCGCTCTTCAGCTCGAGAGAGCAACTATGGTTGAACTTTTGGTTTAATATCTGAACTTCCATTTTTAAAAGCGTTTCATGTATGGCTTATCATTATTATATCGAAAGCAAGTCTTATGCAACTTCAATTGTAGCAAAAATGGACCTCCCACCGAGAACTCCCCTCGGGAGTTCCCCGCGCTCAATGTGTTAAGATAAAACCGGTTGAGGGCAGTCTTTTTTCAAAGCCGAGTATACCTTATCTGCAGCTGAACGTCTTACGTCTAATAAATCAGTCTACCAAGAATAATAAAAAATCACTGAATCAGAACCGGATTCGTTTAAAATCGTTTTACCGAATGTACTTAATATCAAATTTACCGGGTAATGTATCACAGAAAGCTTGGGCGAAACGTGTAATGGAGATATTAATCGCGGAGAATAAAAATGGAATTAGCCCGTTTGTGCGGCCATTTCGTATACGGGTGTTTTTAATGGGCTTAGTTACTGAAAGTTCGTAATACCAGTGAGGAAAAATGGTTGTTGTGATAACTGCTTTAACGCTATGTGTTTTATTAATTATACATAATACATTAACCACCACGTAAACACTATATAGATAAGAAAGTGGGCTTATAAAAAAAATGATACAATTCTGATGCGTACTAAGAAAACTATTCAGTGTTGTTTCTAAACACATTGCCAGATTTTTCTCGAAAAAGAACCTTGAAAAAATTTTGTAAAATTCATAAAATTTTCATACAGCTACTATGCGAACATCAATATGCGAAAACATTTTTTCAAGGTGGTTTTTCGAGGAAAAATCTAGCAATTTTGTGACATTCATTAAACTTTCATATAGCTACTATGCGAACATCAATATGCGAACGTTAAAAAGTATATCGTATTACTTAGTATGATATTTCTTATGTATCGTCGGGTTTGATTTAAGAACACTGTTACGAAACTATTTCAATACTTTAATGACTTATTTGGTTTGCGATTCTCTGACAGTAAATAATCATTTCCGGATAAGTAGGGAAGCCAAGATTAAATATTCAAAACGAGTTCAGCGGAAAGTCAGGATCTATTAAGCTCGACAACCTGCTATTGAGAAAGTAAACCATATCAGCTTCGTCTGTTGACCCTATTCGCCTGCAAATTGAAACTTGCTTCGTCGTTGACATTTAATCTCAAAACGCTGAAGTCTCTGCAGAATCTTCGCGACTTATTCTGATCACGATCACAGCGACATTATATAATAACAAATATCCTCGAACAAACTAGTCCAATGATCCTCGCGTCATCGGAGCAGTCAAAAGGTCATCGAAAGAGTTTGCTCTGGAAAAATGTAACTAGCATTCACCGCACGCACTTACCAAATAAGGAAAAAATCGTTCTCTCCGCCCGAAGGTCCTACTTGCCAATTATATTTATTTGTCCCAAGACTGCGGTAGACCTTAGCCCCTTTTTACGACGCCCTTCTGTTTATCTTTTTGACGGAATTTCAGTTCGAAATACTTTTGTCACTTCGGTAGTTTCATTGCCACAGCCTGGGCGGGTCCACGCACTTCCATAGTCTTAGAAATAAAATTGTTTATTTTTTTTTTAAAACATGCTGGTTTTTGCTTTGCACAAAAGGGTACATTTTGTGTTGTAAAACAACAGTTTCTTGAGATAAAATAAAGCATTCCCATAAACAAAAACATAGTGATGCCTAAATAATAATATAATATTCAGGTTTCTCAATGCCTGAAAATATATGAAATTTTAGAGATTAGAAAGTTGTTTTTTTATTTATAGATAGATAACTTCTATAAGAATGAACATGCTTTACATATTATACATTTCATGTATTTAGATTTAACATCTGATACTGTAGTTATGATAAAAAAAAATATCTTGGGACATTTTACACAAATCGACCTAGCCCCACGGTAAGCTCAATTAAGGCTTGTGATGTGGGTACAGTCGAGTGCATTAATATATAGACACATTTGTAAGGGATCAGTATGGAGAAGTGTATATATATTAATGCCCTTGACTGTACCAGGCGACGATGTATTTAATAGATAGATACATATAGATACTTAAATACATGGACAGCCATGACCAAGGAACAAATATTTGTGATAAATAAATACACAAATAATGCCCTCGCCGGCATTCGAACCCGGAACCCCCAGCTTCGTAGGCAGGGTCACTACCAACTAGGCTACGGAGGCTGACAAATGGTCTCAATGATTAGGTATGTATTATTTTTACTCTTTATCATGCTATGCGTCACTCTCGTACATACTTGCACTGATGTTGTCCGAAGGTGACGGTAAAACGACAAACGATAAAAATGAGACCATAAGACCGTACTTCTGTTTAGTTAAACTTTTATCCTGTTCAATTTATTTTTCTTGTCTTTGAGAACCATTCAGCCAGCCATTCAATATCCTTTTGATTAAACTTTATCACATATTGTACCTTTTATCGCAGCTATAGTCATATATGTACATCATCATGATCATTTTCAGCCATTTATCGCCCACTGCTGAGTATAGGACTCTTTATAGTACCTACGCCGAGCATAGCGCGTTCCACAGCCTCCTAAGTAAACATCCATTTCTCGGCCATATATATCATGGCGGGTCGGACACGTTGATTTAAAAGTCGAGTCTTCAATACCATTGTAATCATTTCACCCAAAATTACTAGTTATGTGCACGCAAGAAATAGCAACAGGGTCAAAATTCTTTTCGTTGTCTTGATTCATACCACTCAGTCACGCTTTTAGTTACTGTACTAAGGAAATAAAATAATCTGGTGCACTTGTATTTCTTTTTCACGCCAGTTTTTAATCCTTACATAAGAAATCGTCTCATACAAAAATCACCACTGTGTCACGTTTTTTAGGGACACAAAATAAGACAACGATAAGAATTTTGACCCAACCATGTTATATGTTCAGGCCCAAAACCAATTACCTATGGTCTCTATGAAGTCGCCTGCTCGTAGGGATTAAGAATAGGTATAAACAGAGGACAATGTTTGCCCAAGCGACGAGGAACTATGATCTTGTGCCCCAGCCTAACGACCGTAGTTATTAGCCTGAATTATGTCAACATCAACAACCTTCTGATTCAATGTCACAGAGAAATAAAAAGTAATATTTCACCCCATTTTGCCTTTCTAGTGACTTTGAGCCTTCTTATGTGATCCATTGTTACCGGCTATATATTGACATGTAGAGTATTTAAGTTATTGTATGCTTACCGAACAAGCGAAGCTGCTTTACATAATGAGGTCTGGTACATGTGACAGCTTTTATACACATGGTGTCTTTCAGATAATAGGGAGTATGCTGAAAAGGAAGGCGTCTACGAGTAGCAACAAGGTAGACCAATATACATCACGTGTCTTCACTTTCCGAACTTGTGGATCAGAATTAAATAAAATTTAATTAGTTCTCTATCACATAAAGCTACTGATTCTACTATCTATGGGAGTATGAGCGGTGATTGTAGAAAGAACAAACATTTGAATTTAGGTATGCTTATGTAGTTTTATCTGGAGTATAGGTTACCTAGTTATGCAACCATCTAAAAGCATCTTCGTATTATTGTTCTAGGTACTATAAACTAAGAATAAAAGTTAATCCGCCAATAAGTTTCTTGTTGCTTCCTGCAATCCTAAATTTATAGCCCCATATTTAATTTACCCTATATTTTATTTACTTAGCAGTTTGCATAGTCGTCCTAATTGATTCCAAAGCTGTGGTCTTTGGAACAGTTTTAATATTACAAGGTTTTTTTGAGACATTATAGAACATTCTTTTTCTTTAGAAAGCAGAAAACATGCTTTTTAGTTTTGCTCAGAAAGTATACTTTTAAGGACAAACTTAGGCACAGAAGGTGATACTTTTCTGCATGCGTGCGAATTTTATTTTTCATAATTCTTTTCTACACGGTTTATCTGGTAATGCCAAGATTGTCTATTTTTCTTGTATTAAGGTATTGTAAAAATGGTGTGTACTTTTTCTTTACCACGTACTAATATAAAACACTGAGTGAGTGAGTCTGTGATCTTAAAACACACAACTTTGTTCGTGTTTCAAGATCACCGACACTCGTGCAGAAAAATACCACTTTTAACAGTTTTATCATAAATAACTACTATAGTTATGGTTCTTAAGTGAAACAGGGGTGAAGTAGAAACACTCTATAGTCTTCATAAATATACTAAGCAAAATTATGGGACTCTATCCCCGCACCCTTTCTGTTTATTGAACTTTAAAATAGGTTTTAGTGTTTATTGTAGGATAAAATAGGTATTATTTCGTACAACAGATAGTAACCGCACTATAGTTGGCTATTTCTAACCAACTAGGATTGACAGTAACCAAGAGGCCGTGTCGTACCTAAGCCCTGTAGCGGTCCGTCGTTCGAAAGGGAGGTAAGGATTGTAAAAGGGTCGAGGATTACGCCGCCACACAATAACTACTTGCCTCGAGTACTGTAAGTTGGGGAGCGGACAGTATTCGAGGTTAAGCGTACCGAGCTAAAGGTAAGAAAGGCGAGACGTACAGATTATTTCATTCACGAAGACACGTAGCTTGGGTCGTATTGTTTTATCATTACAGGATGCTTTTGACAATTCCGCGCGCGCTATTGTTAGTGAACCCGTCTATATAGCCAAACAATTTTTTTAGTTTTACTATTGATTAGTTTTGCGGATACTACCGCCACATATTGGTTATAAAAGTTCGGCAACGTAGTACGAGTAAGTATCGCGTACCGGCTGGTAAGTAAAGAAAATTCCTTTGCGCCCGTCGTCTTTTATTTTATGCGAAAATTTTCTTTGTGCTTTTTGCTAGCAATACCGTCACTTCATTGAATATTACATAGTTTAGTCTAATTTTAAAAGTATTATATTTCTAAGGAATTTAATACTTTTAAAATTACAAGACCTACTTATCTCTAATGCAGCTTTATTAACCGACTTCAAAAATTAAAGAGGTTCTCAAATCAACAGATTTTTTGTATGTATGTTACTCGATATGTCACAGAAACGTGAACCGATTTTTCAAAATGTTTTTTAATAGAACGGGTACCTGGAGCCAACCAAGATTTGATGATAGAATCGTTGAGAAATCGACAGAAATCAGTGTTTAAAATTTTTGATTTGGTGATTATATTATTTACAATACACGTTCATTGGTCAAATACGAAAAAATAACGGCGAAGCTGTTTGTTGTGATACTTACCAAAACAGATGACAATAATACACTTTGAAATTATTCAAGCCCTGATTAACTTGGTACATGCTATGATACTTATACATAACTACAGAACACAAGCTTACCTCATAAAAAATAGAAGAAACCTTTTTCTATTTCGTAAGTCAAGTCACAAGTGAGAATAGGATTGTAGGGGGACGAGAGGGATTACGATAGTGCGGTACAATGACGTCCCATCTTGAGTCGACATGGGAAATTTCTTAAATATTTTACATATTACCTTAACTCTTAAATACGTGAGTAACCCGGTTCGATAATATTTTAACATACTTATTTCAATATTTGAAAATTACCTAATTGACAAGAAACGTTTCTAAGAGTAATGTTACCGAATAAATTACTCTTAAATTTCATGTCACATCTACGGTACTTCCACGCCAGTAAAATGGGTTACTTACGTAGTCAACGTCAAGCTCAGGTGAAACATTCAATACGATCACGATCACTTAAGTTCAAACTACAAAGCAAATAATTGAAACATTTCCAACAGGCTCCAATTTGACAGATTTAAGTGGCGCAGCGAGACTTCTCTGAATAAATGATTGGATCATTTCAATGCCGGACCCAGATCAGATCACTAAGGTATATGACATAGGCCTGGCAATGTACCACATTAGTTAGTTCAAATCCAGCAGTTGATGTCACGCCCTGTCGCCGACAGCGCTGTTGATTTTACCTTCGCAAACACGCTCACTGCATTTGTCGTTAACTCAATTGGCTCCCCGGTCGCAAACGCAGTCAATGAAAGTTTTATGCGCTCTAATTTAATTTTATTCGATCCAAATTGTATTTGTAACTGCACGTCTGGGTTAAATGGTTTTTACCTTACTATATCCTTTAGCTGCGCTAAGCGCATTACTTACAAATTCTTTTCCTCTTCTAGCGATGCCTTCAGAATGCTCGCTCTTTTCTATTAAAACGAGTTCAAAGTGAACGTTTTGTAAAGCGCATATTAAGTAAATCACTAAGTACATTATTGTTTAGTACCTATAAAAGAAAGGCACTGTCGACGTTTGTCCGCATGCATAGTGTTTCAAACTACGCAACAGATTTTGAACGATTTTTTTGGTTTCTTGATCATGATATTTCGCGTTTAAATAATTACGGGTGTGACCATAAAAAAATATTTAACAATATTGTTATACAAACATGGCAATATAATTAAAGTATGTTTTCAAGTTACTATAGGAAATCCGTTGGGGATAATCCAAAAAACCAAATAATTACAATTAATTACAAAGTATGTTGTACGTGGTCTAGCTGAACCGATTATGATAAGATATTAGGCTAAGGCCAACTGGCGTCAAACATCGTACCATGTTGATAGTCCTCTGGATCCTTCAAAACTCTGATACCTATATCAATCAATCCTTTGAGCACAATACTAAATTATCGGATATAGATGATCAAGCACGTGAATAAACATATCCGATTTGCCAAACCTGGAAGCCATTACGCAAATTAACTGAAATGACCGTAAGGGACGTTTGTGTAAGTTCGCCTCACCTTCACTTCACCGTTCGGTCATTGTAAAGTTCGTAAGTAGTTCGGCTCTAACGTATTTTCTGGATTGGTTGCCAAAGTTAGGTATTTAAGCGTGTGTGGATTTGTAGGCCTTCAGTATAAATTTTATTAAAAGGCCACTTCTGTTTTATTGGAAATATTTACATTATGGTTCCCTGATATTATTGAAAAGCCATTTAAGTAAGTAGGTACATATTCAGTTTAAAAAATGATCACTAGACACTAATCGCGAGCGTTTTCCTCAATCCTCTTGTACTCAGCCATCCAGAATCTGAACGTACTCGTATAATTTGCATAAAAAACAATCTGGCTATGTTTATGTGAGGAACTCAGAAGCGATTGAAGTTTTTACATTGACGGAGTTGAAAAACACAGAAATATGTATTACCCATCTATCGACTTTAATTAGAATTTAGTTAGTCACGTGAGAAAATCACTAAGAAAACAAAAGATAAAAAGCATATTTACCCGACCAAATGTCCATACTTGAATTTTCCACGCACTATACCTACCATCGATGAGAATAGAACGTGACCTAACCACAAATCTATAGAACATACTGCAACACGATACGTCACACGTAGATACAGTGCGTACGGTTGATCTGTGATTCCGATAGCATTCAACAATATATTGAGAGGGAGGACAGATATCTATTACAATATTCTCTACTAAGACTATCTACGTTTGTGCATTTGTCAATGCATTTGTAAAGTAGAACAGAAAAATATAGCATTACAATAACGCGGTCAACCTTTTCTGTGCATGGTTGTTTTATGGCGTCTCTCAGTTGAACACTTTTTGTTGAAATTAACTTATGTAAACGTTGTCGATCACGAAGCACGACGTACACCCTAATAATGCGGCTGAAAGATTGCCTAATCTTCTGTTAGCTCTAAGATTACTTCCTAAGAAAATTCCAGTTAGGTAATCACATTTTTTACTTAAGTCAACCACATTTTATGCCAAGCTCTCAAGAGGTAAATAAGAAATGTTTTTCTTGAAAATGTGGTGAATCGTAATTTGTTTCCCCACTTTGATTTTTGTTTTTACTTAACATAATCAGAAGGCAATGGACCGGGAAGAAGCTCAGGATAAGGATGTTGTAAATGTCACTAATGCTGCCATCATTGTCTTTGCGATTATTCCCGTTTTTTCGCCACGCTAAGGTTAGGCCTGACGTCCGCTAGGCAATCCCCAAAAAATTGGCATCAGCTTTTACGAAAAAAGACTGTTATTTGACTTTGACTTCAGAGAAGCTTGGTTTTGCGTTGTTATGACACGACGTATTTATTTCTCCAAAGATTATGATAAAGTAAAAAATAAAAATATCATGGTCGGTGTAGTTACGTTTTATAATTTATATAGGTATACATTTGAGAACTTATGTCTGAGGTACGGTAGCGAAAATTGCCAGTAGATACATAGTAAATATAACTAATGGAGCCGACCATGCCATTTTATCGGTTATCGGGAAGGTAAACATGTCTTCAGCTGCGCATATTATGATAATTTTATATTTTTAGGGTTCCGTAGTC
>JALPQI010023014.1:0-18817 GCA_025490895.1 Thaumatotibia leucotreta
TGCCAAATTCCATTTCAATTAGCATAAATTATATAATGGTACATTTCATCACTATCAGCAAATGTAGGGGCACTGTGACGTCATGTTTAACTTATCGTTTTTTTTTTGTATAAAATCTCGGAAGGTTCTCTATCAGGTTATATTCTGCTTCATTGCAAAAGGTACTGAGGGAGAGGGGTCATTCCCCTCCAGCCTTACTAGAATAAATAGGCGACTACAAATCACTTCCTAATTACCGGGCTAAGTAAGACTAATTGTCATCGATGTGTTTGGCATTGGGGTTAAGGAACTGCTTGGGAAATGCGTCCTGTTGAGAAGAAACGGTTTGAGGAGCTCTGGACATGATTCCGTTATTGCAATAAAACAAAAACAAATAAATAATGCAAGTACTTAGGTGTGTTTACATTTTTTTTAATGAGAATGCCGCACTTATACGTATCATTAGCTTCAAGATCTCATTTATCATTCTCTAAAATATTTTACCTATTCCTACCGTGAAATTATCTGGGAATGAAGGCGTTATGCTGTCTCTACTACACCTGTTGGCACCAGCTAACAGTGAAAAAGAGATAGGTTATGATCGCATGATTTGAAACGATTCTGCTTATGTCGTGCACATCCCTAAAAGATACGCGTAACCGTCACAGTACAGTCGAGTGCATTAATATATAGACACATTTGTATGGGATCAGTATGGAGAAGTGTATATATATTAATGCCCTTGACTGTACCTACGAAAAAATGTTAGGTCGTGGTCGTTTCGGCCTTACATGCTTCGACGAACTTTTTCCTTCGCCGAACTTTTTTCTTCTACTTGATATAGTTCTGTGCGGCAAACGATAGTAACAACTCTGATGTTTTGCATCTCAAATCAAAGCAAAATATAAAATAAACCCTTATTTCGGCTACCCAGTCAGAAACACCTGATAAATGGGCCTTTACCAAACCCATGGACAAGCAAAGTAAAGGCACTAAACTTAACAAAGCGTATCATTCTTATCTTTCTATCCCGCCTCGAATACACATACTTATTATATGATGTATTATTATAGGAAATTCATAGTATCCTCTACTTCACGGATAATAGATATAAAACGTGTCGTTTTCGCAATTGTAATTGATTTCACTGTTATTTCCCTTTGCCCTCTCCGGTAGTAAATATTCACGCACGATATTTCGCGGGCCATTTTCGGCGATGAATGCCCCAAAGCGTACGATTAACCCGGTTAGCTTGCCAAGAAACCTTTGAAACAAAAACTACGACAGTATTCCGACATAGAAATATGTTACATGGAAACGTATTCGTTTATTTATAAAAAAATAGTTTTGTGGGTTCTTGTCGCAAAAAAATTGGAACAAACACATGAACCCTTTTTTTATTATGAAAAATAAGGACAGGTGCAGGTTAAAAATATGGATTTTGTAGATTATTTTATTGTTATCAAACACAATTTTGTTTCGTTGATCTAACTTGAACAGTTTACTAAATATGCCACTTTCAATGACACCCTGTTTATTTTACACTATCTTGAATAACTCTCTAAACCAAAATAAGATCTAGAACTGATATTATAGGTAAGCATGGAGTATTCTTAGGGCCTGCTGGTACACCAGCTAAAATATTGACCTTATCCGTGGGAAAAGGCACCTCTAGTTCGGTAAGGCTCCCAAGCCCTTTAGAGCAATTTTTACGCCGGCATTGTCTACTTAAATACAGAACAAACAACCGCGTATATGCTTTCATTTCATACTTATGTATCATACCCGTATTAACTAAAAACATTTTCCTTAATATTTTAGCCGAACCTAAATTGAATCTCATTTAAGACATCATCATGGTAGGGGGTATCAACGTGGAACATGATAGGGAGAAACGTTGAGTAGTGTACAATCGCCTTCAGGGGCCCTAAAAAGCGATTGTACACTCAACGTTTCCGATTTCCACCTTACTTGAACAAGTTTAAACAAATAGGTGCGCACATACGGAGACCTCGGCATTGAAACTGATAAACCCCGCGTAGCTTATAAAGTTTAAACTTAACAACCGTGTCGAGGTTTCACACTTGAGAACTCGCATCGCCGTGATATTGGTTCGCTTTATCGAATAGAAAATAGCTGTTTTGTCAGCATAGCCCGAGCTTCTCAGAGGATATGTTCAATTTATACAGTCTGTGACGATCAAAGATAGTGGAAGGTTTTCACACGTTTAGAAATATTATTTTGTATTCATACAGAAATGTATGCCATTATAATGTTTTATTGGCACTTAAGTAAGTACAGGTAAATAAATATTCCCCGTTGGTTACATTAACCATGATACATTTAGTAAAGAAAACCTTTATTTTTATTTAGAACATGTTCTTATAATTCGGTAAAACTACCTAAAAGTGGTAAAAAATGCATTTTATTTCACCTTTCTCGTTTCACTAATTTGCAATTATGAATAGTAAGGTAATGCCTTTCAATTCGAAAATAATGATTATTTCCGTCGCTAAACCGTACAATATAGTACATTATTGCAGAGGCCGGGAAAGCGAATTTCGTGGATGAGTATTTTTTGTCGGACGAAGCGAAGCTGAGGCCGACAATTACATACGAATCCACGAAATTCTATTTCCGTCCGAGGCACATATAGGACTTTTCTCCAAACATGCAAGGAAATAAAACAAAATATTTTTATAATAACAATTGAAAAGAAAAAATCTCTTATGATTCCCGCCTAAACTTTTTTTTAATGCATGGTCGTTCATAAAAAATAGTAACGATATCTATGGTTTCATTAAACCGTACCTACACGACCTGACACACCGAGGCGTTTGTAACTCATGATAGAACGAGACGGCCATAGATTTGATCGCCGTCTCTCGCTCTATCCAGACCAGGCGTTTGGTCGTGGCTTTAGAATTTGGCTGTATGCATTTTTTTCAAAGTCCAAAAGTAGTTTTTAAGAAGTAAAAAACAATACATTAATGGATTTTAGTACAATTTCGCGGCCGCAAAAACTGTACAATAATGAAAATCTTTTTTTTTAATTTGAGCTGGTACATAAGAAGGTACTTCGCGTTTCGTTTTTGCTACATTAATGCGAACATTTCCGAGCATATTGGAGAAAAATAAATTACTATTTTCTGGAAATGGTGGTCTGAGTTAATATAGCTTTACTTGACGGCAAATAATAGAACCTTTGAGTTTTCGAGCTAGAGCTAAAGTTAGGAATTAAAACGCTTAAATTCTGACTGAGAACTGAAGTGCACAATTTACCTCAGACTTTCTGAGGTAAATTGTGCATTTACAGTCTAATTTATATTTACATCGACTTCATGAATAAACAAATAAAGAAATTGCTAGAGAAGTACAAACAGTGTTAAAATAGTGGAAATATATCATTTTATTCTTTACATACGAAAGTAAAAAAACAGTACTTTTCTCAAACATGCAATGAAATGTTGTAGTTAAGTGCCAAAAAAGTGTCCGGGAAGTAGCTCGTTGCCGGCCTAGGCCGGCAAGTACCTCTTTTTTAATTTTCATTTGACATAGGGTTGTGACCTGGCATCTTGGCTTTTAGCCAATAATTATCTGTAAGTAATATTAGTATAAAAAAAAATGATTGGCAAATTTTTGCAGTTATAATTAGGTATTTAAATTATATAATTTAAAATAAATGTATAATAACTACTCAAAATAATATTTAAAAAGCAGTATTATACGGCGCGATCCGTCAGCCCCGATCACTACATGCGATTAATTGGACCCAACCGACCGCGTCGTCTAATACCGCTTTTTTAAATAAAAAAATTGCAACTTTAAAAAAAAAATGAGGTGTCGCTGTCGTATTTGACTTTTGTTGTGTTTCAAAGACTTAGTTATGTAGTTGACTTATAATTTCTTAGAAAGTTGATATTTTTTTTTGTTTCATTTCATTGCATGTTTGAGAAAAGCATTATACATACCTCGGCCATGAAGTGACGGGTTGCCGTCCGAATACTATCCGGCCTCGCTTCGCTCGGCCGTCTACATATATTCGGCCGGCAACCAGTCACTTCCCGGCCTCGGTAGTAATGTACTATTAATGCACTTCATTGTTTAGTACCTACATTTAATACCGTCTAGGATAAAAAGTCACAGGAACGATATGTAGAAAAACGATATTCTTGAATAATTCGCCACAGCTCACTATGAAATTTCTCATCACCACTGAGTTTACACTTGCAAGTTATTTATTACTTATCTATTGTATTCCTTTATTAAAAATAAATGTAAACAAGGAACCGGCAACAGCGCTTGTAACATGTTGAAATGATAAAGTATTAAGGGTCGGATAGATGTGGGAAATTTTTGAGATTCTGTCAAATTTCCCCATTTCGCACACACGCGCACTTCACGCACACTACCTCATTTTACCGAGCGGGGTCAATGACCCTTGGTGATTTTTTTAATGAAAGCGGCCGAGTTTGTAATTTATTACTACCTCTTTTGAATAATTACACTTGTCAAAGTACTAGATGGTAAAAAAGATAGAGAGGGATAGATTTTATAAGACTATCCTTGTCTTTTCGAGTCGTCTCAATGCAATGCAAAAGACAGATTTAATATATCGGGCTTGTAACCAATGCGTGTAATAGTACATTGTGCATCAAGGGAGGTAAGCACGGAATTACTAACGAGAGTGTTAGAAGCCCGACGCCATTAGGCGGAGGGCTTTTATGACTCGAGTTAGTATTCCGCTTACCGACCGTGATGCATAAAATGTTTTTCGTCACACTTGCCAACCAAAAAATAAGTTTTAAGACATAATATTATTAAATTACGTACTGACATTTCTATTACTCCCTAGGGAATTTCACTTTTCTATTACTCCCGCTACATGACTAGACAGCAAGTGTGATGAAAAATATTTTTATAGGTATATAATAGTTCTCGCACTAGTGCGGCAAAAATCTGTACTGAAAATGGATTTTCAATACAGATCAATCAATTTGTTACAGTCACCATCAGATATATCTGAGCGACCACGGCACTCAAAAATATCTGAGCTTGCCAATAGAGGCCTGCTCAGATATTTATGAGTACCCTGGCCGCTCTGCTATATCAGATGGCGACTGTACAGCATCGTATTCTGATTAGGAAATAGTAAGAGAAAAAAATCCGCGGAAGAACAAAATTGACTTGGTTCGAGAGTATGCCTGTTTGACCAACTGGTAAGGCAAGCCCACTTGTTGTCCACTATAATTAAAAAAAAAACTATTTTTTCTGATCGGAACACGATACTGTTGAATATAGGCCCTAAGTATTCACTACCACCAGCTTTTCGTAGACATTCAACTTTCCCACTTCTGTGTGCGTCAAACGCACAAGAGTCCACCAACGATTGCACATGCACAGTGCCAACGACGCACATTTGCGAGTCCATACTAATTTGACATTTACAGAATTCGCTTCGGTGTAATGTTTGGTGAAGTAGTTTCCGTGAAAAGCCAAATGAATGGAATTAAGTATGCATTACATCTGTATAATTATTATGTGACTTACCAGCAGTTATCAGGTTTTAGGGAGCTTGTTTTACTAAATTAAATTGCATTCATTATAAAAATAAAAATGCACATAGGTAAAACAATAAGACTTTTATTATTTATTATACACAATTACAACTGTAAATTGAAGAATTACAGTTAAAAGAAAAAAATAGATCCTAAAAAAATTATTACATTCACTAATTTAAATATTTGATGTCATAATATAGGTACATTAGGTACTAAATAAACAATATCGAAGTTTACCAGCGCCAGAGGTGGGATTTGGAGCCTCGTCCTTAGTTTTGCGGCTGTTGCCTAAACCACTCGGCCACTCCAGTGGTTTAAGCATCAGCCACGAAAGCTGAGGACGTTGGGTTCAAATTCCACCTCTGGCGTTGGTAAGCTTCGATATTTTTTCAGTGGTATATGGGATATTTAACTTTATATAATATATAGGTACATCGTAGTGTTACTACCTACTTAAAAAAATAACATTTCGTTGAGATATTGCAGTCTGTTTTTTTTGGCGGCATCGGCCATGCAATATGCTGCTACTCTTTCTCACCACTCACAAACTGTGTTTTGAGTTGCCAAATATAATTTAGGAGTAAGGTCAGGCATTTTAAATTGAGAAGTAAGCACTACCTAATGAGAAAATCCTGATCCCATAGACATCATAGGGCTTGTGCATAAATCATGCGAGGTCCTATAGGGGGGGGAGGGGGTCCAAGAAAACATCACGAAAGATCACGTTAGGGGAGGGGGGGTACAAGGAGACCTCTCGTGTATTTTTCTACATCGTCAAAAAGTAGCCGAAAAAACCTCACATGATTTATGCATGAGCCCATAGCTGAAACAGCTTTTATGGTTTACATCCATACTATCATCGCAGCGTTCATCAGAACTGACATTAAATTTCTCTTGCACATTTCACACCGAAAATTGAATTTTAGTCCATGATATTACGGACACGTATGTATGGAAAAAGTTCACATTCGGATACCAGCACCAAATTTTAGTATGTTAATAAATATGTCATTCTGTATCCAAAACTGTCGGGAGACACCCTCTCAAAGGTCAAAGTCACCAGTAATGACATCCTCAAAATGGCTGCTGCCTAATTTCGAAAAGTGCTTATTTGTTCCTCAACCGCCCAACGTACACCATTGTGTGTGGTATCAATTGAAAGGTTATTAAATATGCTCTAACTTTGTCTTTTTGTGTTATAGCGAACATCTAAAAATAAAAAAATATCGTTGAAAGAATAAAAATATTTTTTTACTCTTTTCGTACAATGTACATTTCATCAGGAAACAAGCGGTATTAGAAGAAAATATTGAAGTACATAAATGTAGCCAAACTATTATCCTAAAATAAACAGTTTAAATCATCGAAATCGGTTGAAAATAAACAAAGTTATGTCATTTTCTATATTCCGCGGCAAACGCCATACACCTGCCATCCGCCCGCCCCGCCCGCCAGTTCGAAAATGTAAATTGCACCCAAACTATGCGATTGATTTATACTGATAAGATATGAACTAAAAGCCAATTAATTATACAAATACAAGTTATTTTAAAAATACTGTTGTTATTAAAATAAAATACATAATTTAAGAAAAAACCAAATGAAAAAACATAGTAACTTAGATCAAGGTAGAAAAAAGGTAACAAATTAATAATAATAACTTCTAACTATCAATGAAAGAATATTATGTATATATATATTTCAAGGTTTTATTCTGAACAGTAAATTCTGCAGTAAGTTCCTTCACATACACAAAGAAGAGTGCAATTTAAAACGTTTTTTACGCATACGCTAACATGGACAGGGCACAAGTTCTTTGCAACTTGCACTTGCATCAGGAATCGTTTTCCACAATGAAACTGGAATATAGACAAATACTTTCTCTTCTTTTTTCCAGTTCCAATCGCAGGGATCAATTTTCTTGTGGATAAGGCAAGGCACTTCGTCCATATCTTCGTTTGTTTGTAGAATAGTCCGCTTTAGATGTTGAGTCAGTTTCAGTGCATCTTTTGTTGGTGAGATGCTTTCAATACTCAATACTCAATCATTTATTGCTTCCACACAGTTTACAAGGTATTATGTGAACATAAAGTTTTTACCGCTATTCAGTTCCGCCTTGCTGTAATTAATTGTTATATCATTTGTAGTCTCTCTGGACATTCGTCATCCAAGTGGTGGACGGTCTTCCTCTTTCCCTCTTTCCAGTAGCCATGGACAGATAGTTTATCACGACATGACTGTCCGGCCGGCGAAGGACGTGACCTTACCATCTTAGCTTATTTTTACAATCTTGAAACTAACCCTTACATTACATAAGTGACGAACGCAGTCCTTGAGCGTGTCTCCGCCTGTCTATCATAGCATGCGATGTATCATACATCGCATGCTATGATAGAGTTGCTATCATACAGTTTACTCAATACTCTATCACATACATCATGTACGTGATAGAGTATTGAGTAAACTGAAAGAAATAGAAGCGGAGAGAGAGTGGAAAGAGGAAACCACTTCTAGGCAAGCTAAAATGACGTGAGGAGTACCCGATACTTAACGAAGTTGGAAAAAATTGACTTGAGGATGTTGATCAGAATTATTTCGAGAAACAACACCCTCAACAGGCATCTTAAGGTGATGGGAATAAGTAATTAAGCAGCCTGTCCACATTACGGGAGAGACTAAACTAGTCAGCATGTTCTGGTAGAGTGCATTATGTACGCAGCGGCATTATGTGTTTGGCAGGGATAGGTTGCAGGAGAAAGAACTCATGGACGTGTCGACGTCCATGAGTTCTTCCCTGGGGTCGCCCAGAGATATTCTACGGTTCTGCAAAAATACAAGGAGGCTAGAAGAAAATAATGGAGTAACGCAGCTGTTACATTAACCTACAGCTCCAGCAACGGGAAAGGGATGAATGAGCATACCAGATACTCGACAGCCCGCTCGATTCCAGCCGAAACATAACATGCGATGAGAAGCAATCAGAGACATATCAGCAATGAACGGACCGCATAAGAAATTTATCAAAATTACAGGCAAAGTCTCTTCAAACAAGCTAACGATCTTATCATCGTGTATCGAGAGCATGTAAATTCTTTCCAGGGCAAGCAACTCCAAATATCAAAGTTTCCGTCCCTCTAAAAAAACCCTCGCCCTCATGGATGGTGGTTATTTGTTTCAGCGGCGGCTGTGTGTAAAATAATATTCTGGCATAGGCTTGTTCGCGTGAAGACGAGAGCATAGTCACGGAGGAAGAAGTGAGGACTTTACTTACCTTTATATGCACAGATTACAGTTGTCATTCCAACGGAATATTCATTAACCTACTAATTATTAAAATTAGTAATTTGCTCGTTATTCTTACTACTGCTAACTATGAATTATTAGTTGAAACAATTCTGCTGTTACGAACTGATGTAAGATTTCCGTGCTCAGTATCGTGCTTTATATTGTTAGCTTGTGTGAACAAACTTTGCCTGTAGGTAAGTTTGATTATTTTTTTATGCGATCCGTCCATTGCTGAAATATTTGGGATGGGCAGGAGGAGTCGCGCTCACGGCCAGAGTTCACAACAAGCATGTAAAGAGGAGTTTCAAGGTTGTAAAAATAAGCTAAGATGGTAAGGTCACGTCCTTCGCCGACCGGACAGTCATGTCGTGATAAACTATCTGTCCATGGCTACTGGAAAGAGGAAGGCCGTCCACCACTTGGATGACGAATGTCCAGAGATACTACAAATGATATAACAATTAATTATAGCAAGGCGGAATGTTCCTTAATTTACTGAAAAAAGATGCACTGAAACTGACTCAACATCTGAAGCGGACCATTCTACAAACAAACGAAGATATGGACGAAGTGCCTTGCTTTATCCACAAGAAAATTGATCCCTGCGATTGGAGCTGGAAAAAAGCAGAGAAATTATTTGTCTATATTACAGTTCCATTGTGGAAAACGATTCCTGATGCAAGTGCAAGTTGTAAAGAACTTGTGCCCTGTCCACGTTGGCGTATGCGTAAAAAACGTTTTAAATTGCACTCTTCTTTGTGTATGTGAAGGAACTTGCTCCAGAATTTACTGTTCAGAATAAAACGTTAAATAAATACAAATATTCTTTTATTGATAGTTAGAAGTTATTTTTATTCATTTGTTACCTTTTTTCTACCTTACTTTTTTTTTAATTTGGTTTTTTCTTAAATTATGTATTTTATTTTAATAACAACAGTATTTTTAAATAACTTGTATTTGTATAATTAATTGGCTTTTAGTTCATATCTTATCAGTATAAATCAATCGCATAGTTTGGGTGCAATTTACATTTTCGAACTGGCGGGCGGGCGGATGGCAGGTGTATGGCGTTTGCCGCGGAATATAGAAAATGACATAACTTTGTTTATTTTCAACCGATTTCGATGATTTAAACTGTTTATTTTAGGATAATAGTTTGGCTACATTTATGTACTTCAATATTTTCTTCTAATACCGCTTGTTTCCTGATGAAATGTACATTGTACGAAAAGAGTAAAAAAATATTTTTATTCTTTCAACGATATTTTTTTATTTTTACATGTTCGCTATAACACAAAAAGACAAAGTTAGAGCATATTTAATAACCTTTCAATTGATACCACACACAATGGTGTACGTTGGGCGGTTGAGGAACAAATAAGCGCTTTTTGAAATTAGGCACTAGGCATTTTGATGACGTCATTACTGGTGACCTTGACCTTTGAGAGAGTGTCTCCCGGCAGTTTTGGATACAGAATGACATATTTAACAACATACTAAAATTTGGTGCTGGTATCCGAATGTGAACTTTTTTCCGTAATATAATGGACTATTTCGAGTGCAGTCCCTTTCATTTTTGAGATTTAATTTTCATATAAGAAAAAATACATCCAAATTATGGGCCATGATCATTGATCTTAGCTAATTGATCCAGTAAATGTTGTACATTAATTATCCGTCGCCCTGTAATTGGACTATTTACATGACTAGTACCTTTCTCTATAATAAATTCATGCTCTTCCTCTGGCAACTCCTGGTTCCTATAATAAAAAAGTTAGATAAGTTATATTATTAGTCAGCCTTCTCCGTAGCCTACTTAGTAGTGAATGTGCTTACGATGCTGGAGGATCCGGGTTCAAATCCCAGCGAGGGCATTAAATATTTGAGTATTTATTATCAGTATTATCACAACTCGAACTTATTCGAAAAAGGGTTGATTATCTCTAATCCAAGCCGAATCCAGGAAATTTCATATAACATTAAAGACTCTAAATATGGCTAGGAATACAACATTAAAATATGCCGCAACTCGCGATCAGCCTGTACTCGTATGTACTGATCTATTATACAGGGCGTCCCACGGCGATGCCACATGGAGGGAAAGTACCTTAAATATCATAGATAGCATATTTTACTGAAAGACGATTCCTTTTATGTTTAAAACTGAATAAAACAGCATTAATTTTTTTTTTTAAACAATTGTATGGAAAAAAAATATCGTGACGTCGGAGAAAAAATACCTTAATTATTGTAAAGGAACATCTTACTGAAAGAAGACATTATTTCGATTTACAAAAACAAGTTGAATTGCATTTTGAATTATTTCATGGTTAAACCGGGAATCGAACCCGCTTATGTATGATAGTCTTCTAGAAAGGTTCAAAATGGCGTTAAAATCCAAAAATAAAAAAAAATCACATACCGACTTTTGTAGCTGTGCCTACGTTATGTACATACGTATGCTTACAAATATTGCAACGATTATTTGAACCAGATTTTGGTGGGCCGATTGTAGTGAGAGGAGAAGTATGCTTACTTAACTTCGATAACAATACAATAGATGAACCTGACCTTGATGAAGAATTGAAAGGGCCAATTGAGCTGAAGTTTAGTAGGCCTTTGGTGACAAAACTACTATAAGGTGTAATAGTGCGGGTTTGATGAGGAGTTGGAGGATGATCATAATATACTGTATGAGTATTACACCTTATTGTAGTTTTGTTCGGTTGATTCTTAGAAATCGATGACTAGCAGAAAGCTGTGTTCTTACACATTGTCTGAGGCGGTTTCATTTGCCAGAGGAATTCCGTTGCCTAGGTTTGCCTCATTTAATGGGGTAGACTCGTTGACTGTGTTTCATTAGTAGTATCGCTTACTCTAAAACAATAAATCGTCCATTAACTCTATAATTCATAAAAAAAAATAATAGGGCGTTTTAAAGTCACCATAGCCAAAATGACAAGAACGGAAACCTTATAGATTCGTCATCGTCTGTCACAGACGATTTACTCTCAATCTGTAGGAGTAGGAGATCTGGCTGTGGTCATAATAATTCCGACAAAGCCCAAATACATTTTTTTTAGTTCATCTTCCGTGTTTTTTTAACATACTATAAGAGTAAAGAAAAATCTAAGTAGAATTTTGTTGATCTTGAATAGAAACGTGAAAAGAATTTCCACCCTGTATGTGCGTATACAATAGATAAGTGCGAGAAAATTGTCATATTTGACAAAAAAATTTGATGCCAATCGATCCAGTTAATGTTCCAAGACCTGAGCAACGCAAGCTTTCAAAAGTTCATATGAATCGCACAAAGACTCGGGTGATGATTAACAGCACAAAATGTAGGGTCGAAGTAGACGGGCAGACGATACATTATGTCGATGAGTATATCTACTTGGGCCAGCTAGTCTCTTTCAGCAACAGGCAGGACAAGGAAGTTGAACGCCATATTCAAAATGCCGGGAAGAGCTACTCGTCCATGACAGAGCTAATGAAGGGCGACCTTCCAATGTCACTGAAGCGCAAATTAGTCGACATGTGTAACCTGCCCGTCCTAACCTACGATGCTCAAACTCACCTAAAGTCATAAGTCCAAATGAAAGTCTGCCAGGCTAAAGTGGGATTGGGCCGGCCACGTCTACCGTCTACCGCATGCATCCAGAAAGGTGGCTATTACAGCCAGCAAGTGGATGCCGCAAACTAGGCGGGGACGAGGCAGGCCCAGGCGGAGATGGCGGAACGACCTGGACGCCTTCGCCAACAATTGGCCAGAGTTGGCACCGAATCGGGAGCTGTGGAGATCTGAGGGAGAGGCCTTTGCCCAGCAGATGGACACTCCTACAGGCTTGAAAAAAAAATCGATCCTGTTTCTGTAACAGTAATTCCCTCGGTTCACCAAGGAGCAGTTCATGACAGCCTTCGTTACCCTTCTGCCACTGACGACGACGACTGCCACTGGCCGGTGACGTGATAAGATTAAATCTTGTTATCCACATTGTAACGGCGACATTGCAATGCACTGGTATCTACTAGACGTCACATCAGCGGCAGAGGGTTATTCATAACATTTATAACAAATTGCACAAATGGCCAATCGTAAATAGGTGCCGCTAACAAGCTTCGTAGTTTTTATCAGTAGTCTTACTTTTTACTTTTTGATTGAAAATTAATCATGGGTTAATAAAAAAGATATAAATATACTTGCATATTTATATACTCGTATTTGAGGTATCTCATCAATCCTGTGTGGATCACATCTTTAGAACTTAATATTCACAGAAATGGATGTTATTCAGAGTGTCATAGCCATTGTACAAAGCCAAAATGACATATCAGTTAGGGCCCGGCCACATGACCACGGTGCGGCGTCGTAAACGTAAAACGGCGCGGCGTAGGGGTATTGCACGTTATCGCACCGTGCGAAAATACGACGCGGCGTCGTGCAGTTTAACGGTGCTGCACCGGGCAAATCCACGTTATCGCGCCGTGCGAAAATACGACACGGCGTCGTGCAGTTTAACGGTGCTGCATCGGGCAAACACACGTTGTCGCGCCGCGCACCGGCGCCTGCAGATTAACGTTGCGGTGCCGTGTTGAGTAGATGCATCCAAGTTTTGTCTTTTCTTTGCATGTGTTGTTTTCAAACCGTGGAAAATGACTTGGCAGACCTCCTTCCACGCACTAGTTTTTCAAAATGTATCTTCGTAATCGTCAATCGTTTTGTCCCAGAGGACTGAACGTACTTCTACCAAAGAAATCAACAAATCGGCATCTATATATCCTCAACCATCTTTGAAAAAAGTGTAATTATTAGTGATCGTTATCAACGTGCACTTTCCGTGGCAATGGCTATGATTGACAGAAAAAGTAACAAATATGAAAATGCTATTTTGTTCTATAACTCGTACGTACCCACAAAAAAATAGTACTCTCCTTCGGACACATACAAACTTTATCCTACTTTATTAAAGAAAAAAATTAATGTCATTAATTTATGACATATAACAGTACTATAAATGACATTTTGCAAAGTCTTTATTTTAATCAAAATGAATATTCTAGTAACTATTTCAAGTGGAGTACAGGGTGGAAATGAGTATACGGACAGACTTTACCAATGCATTTTTGATGTCGAAAGAAGGCAAAAATGTTATGACACATATATTATGTCATTTTCGGACAAAAAAAGTTTGATTTTTTAATTTTTTTTGTGATTTTTTTCATTTTTTTATACATGATTAATTGTAAGGAAAGAATTTATTTTAAATATATATTTTTTTCTTAGGTTAAAATTTTCTGATACTTTTTGTCATTTTCTCTAACTTTCGTCAGTCAGTGTCAAGATAAAAACTATTAGCGTAAGAATTTTAATCGTGCAGGCATTTATCAGTGACTTATTATGAAAATAGTTTTTTTTTAAACATGACTGTCATTATCTCTTAAATTAAGCTGACTCCAGAAAAGTTCATATGACATTATAGTCTCAAAATGTGGTCAGGAATACACCTTTCCAGTTTGTCGGGTTACTCACTAACCACCCTGTATAATGGATTTTTCAATTTGACGTGAACGTTTGACAGCCAAATCTGTTTGATACATTTTAGTCGTTTACTGGTTTAATCAGTGTAATTTGAATAAGTGATTAAAATCGGTGTAGGTAATTATTATTTATTATACTTAAAATGACTATAATTTCTGAAAGGAACGTCACAATCCTTTTAGCACCAAGTTTCTTTCTCAGTTTACTCAGTTAGTAAACACCAGTGATCGTTATCAACGTGCGGCAACTGCGGTATTGGTGGCAAAATATGGTTGACAGAAAAATGAAATACACAGGTATTTTATAGATTATTAAAATTTCAGAAATTATAGTCATTTTAATTATAATAAATAATTACCTACACCGAAATTAAATTTTTTTCCTTACAATTTATTATTAAATTGGTATAAAAAAAATAAAAAAATCACAAAAAAGAATTAAAAAAACAAACTTTTTTGTCCAAAAATGACATATGTCTCATAATATTTTTTACTTCTTTTGAAATCAAAAATGTATTGGTAAAGTCTGTCCGAATACTCATTCCCACCCTGTATAACACTGATCTTACTCCACTTGAAATAGTTACTAGAATATTCATTTTGATTAAATTCGATCGAAATTCGATCTCTGGTCATAAATTAATGACATTAAAATTTTTCTTTAATAAAGTAGGATAAAGTTTGTATGTGTCGATAGAACAAAATAGCATTTTCATATTTGTTACTTTTTCTGTCAACCGTAGTGCCACGGAAAGTGCACGTTGATAACGATCACTAGTAAATACACTTTTTTCAAAGATGGTTGAGGATATAGATGCCGATATGTTGATTTCTTTGGTAGAAGAACGTTCAGTCCTCTGCGACAAAACAATTGACGATTACAAAGATACGTTTTTAAAAACTAGAGCGTGGAAGGAGGTCCGCCAAGTCATTTTTCCAGGGTTTGAAAACAACACGAGCAAAGAAAAGACATAACTTGGATGCAGATGCATCCAAGTTATGTCTTTTGTCGTTTGAGTAGATACTCAACACGGTACCGCAACGTTTTTCGCACGGTGCGATAACGTGCAATACCCCGACGCGGCGCCGTTTTATGTTTACGACGCCGCACCGTGGTCATGTGGCCGGGCCCTTAGGGTATTAGAAACCAGTGACGTAGCCGCTACAAAAAAATCCTTTTTTTCACTTTATATCAACCTGTAGGTATATTAGCAGCCCCGAAGGTAATAAAAAACCGGCCAAAAGCATGTCGGGCCATGATAGGGTTCCGTAGTTTCGCGGATGTCTATGAAAATATTGACTTTAGAAAAAACTTTGTTTGAAGACCCTTATTTTTTTCAAAGACCTATTCAACGATATTCCACACTATGGGACTACAGCAAATGAAAAATCATTCACACTTCACCAGTTAGGGAGGTACCTAAACAAAAAAAAATATTATTTTCTAATTTTTTCTACCACTTTGTCGGCATGATTAATATGTATATCTGTACCAAATTGCAGATTTCTAATATTAATGGCCACTGAGCTATGCTGCCGACAGACAGACGGACAGAGCGAAACTATAAAGGTTCCTAGTTTACTACGAAACCCTAAGAAGTTAGAATAGTATGAAACCTCTTTCAAAGAGTAGCTTATTTATTTAAAAACACGTCATCATATCAATAGCTTTAGCAGCCCCTGAGGTAATAAAACACCAGACAATAGCATGTCGGGCCATGCTTGGGTTCCGTAGTTCTTCGGATATCTCCGAAAAGATTGTCTTTAGAAAAATATTTTGGTTGAAGTCCCTTATTACTTTTTCAAAGACCTATTCAACGATATTTCACACTATAGGATTACAGCAAATAAAAAAATCATTCACACTTCACCAGTTGGGGAGGTACGCCATAAAAATGTTTTTTCTAATTTTTTCTACCACTACCACGGCATGATTAATATGTATATCTGTACCAAATTGCAGATTTCTAATATAAATGGCCACTGAGATATGCTGCGGACAGACAGACGGACAGGACGGAGAGAGCGAAACTATAAGGGTTCCTAGTTTACTACGAAACCCTAAGAAGTTAGAATAGTATGAAACCTCTTTTAAAGAGTAGCTTATTTATTTAAAAAGACGTCATCATATCAATAGCATTAGCAGCCCCTGAGGTAATAAAACACCAGACAATAGCATGTCGGGCCATACTTGGGTTCCGTAGTTTTTCGGATATCTCCGAAAAGATTGACCTTAGAATAATACTTTGGTTGAAGACCATTATTTTTTTTTCAAAAAACCTATTCAACGATAATCCACACTATTGGGTTAGGTACAGCAAATAAAAAAAAACATTCACACTTCACCAGTCGAGGAAATAACCAAAAAAATGTTTTTTTAATTTTTTTCTATCACTACCATGGTATGACTAATATGTATATCTGTACCAAATTGCAGATTTCTAATATTAATGGCCACTGAGCTATGCTGCGGACAGACAGATGGACAGACGGACAGAGCGCAACTATAAGGGGTTCCAAGTATATTACGGAACCCTAAGAAGTTAGAATAGTATGAAACCTCTTTTAAAGAGTAGCTTATTTATTTCAAAAGACGTCTTCATATCAATAGCATTAGCCGTATAACACCAGCCAATAGCATTTCGGACCATGCTTGGGTTCCGTAGTTCTTCGGATATCTCCGAAAAGATTGACTTTAGAAAAATATTTTGGTTGAAGACCCTTATTACTTTTTCAAAGACCTATTCAACGATATTTCACACTATAGGATTACAGCAAATAAAAAAAATCATTCACACTTCACGAGTTGGGAAAGTACCCAAAAAAAATTTTTTTTTTTCTAATTTTTTCTACCACTTTGTCGGCATGATTAATATGTATATTGTATATCTGTACCAAATTGCAGATTTCTAATATTAATGGCCACTGGGCTATGTTGCGGACAGACAGACGGACAGAGCGAAACTATAAGGTACAATAGTATGAAACCTCTTTTACAGAGTAGCTTACATAAATACTCTACATTAATCAGTTCCCTTAATTCCTTAACTTGACCTACCATCTAAACTGATCTTTGTCAAAAACTTGCATGACAGCCATCGCTCCATAACTAACATAACTTACGCAATCAATCAGAAATATCTGCCAAAAGTGAAACACGTGTCGTTAAGGAGTTCCGTTCTGGTCTTTATCGGCAGTTCCACATACATTACAACGCATAAATGAAAATGCTTGATTTGTAAATGATAATACACAATCCTAAGGTTTGACCAGTTCCCTCAGTTCCTAAGGAAATACCCCATCAGAACTGGTATTTTACAATAACTTATACGACCATCTTCATTGCTTAAAATGCATAACCAGTTACATATATACAAAACACCAAAGAGTTCCGGAGCGGAGTTCCGTTCTAGCCTTCATCGGCAGTTCCACTTCCCTAAGTAAGGAAATATCACGTTTTGAAGTAAAATGGATGATTGGATGATAAATCACAAAACCGTTTTATCTTAAATAAACTTTCAACTTCTTTTTAACCCCTTGGGGGTCAATTTTGAAAACTGCCAAATATGCTTTTCTTGTTACGTATCAATTAACTTATAAAACGCCGAACACACTATTATTTTATAGTATCAAAGAGTCTATAAACAAAGTTTCAAGTCTGCAACCTGAAAAATATTCATACCTCATACAAACTTTCAACTTCTTTTTCACCCCTTAGTGAGCGAATTTAGAAAAACGCCAAATATGCCTTTCTTGTTTAGTCATCGAGTCTACACCGTGTTTTATTTTGTATTTCCGTTAAATTGAACGGGCTGCTTGGTACGTTACTAATTGGAAGTGATTCCCATTTGTTCCATAGAACAGTGACGTCATGGTACAAAGCAGTATATTTCTTCTCATTTTGTTCCACATAATTACATACTAGCTCATTATTCTGGTTTACTTGCAGTGCAGTACTACCTAGTACAACATAAAACTATTCTTTTTCACTTTGTTCCATTATGGAAAAAAATGTAATTACATTTCCCAGTTGTCCCATAAAACTACATGAGTGGTACCTAGTTGTGGTAGGTACAGGTACTAAGTTTTAGTTAATACTTTGCAAATAATACAGACGGACAGACAGACAGTGAAGTCTTAGTAGGGTACCTACTTTAGGGTCCTGTTTTTACAGTTTGTGCGAATATGCCACGTAGTTTTGTATATACTTACTGGATTTAGGCATCAAATCGTCACACCAAAATCTTACCAAAGGCTTGCCAACGAAATGCATAAGAAAATCAAGATTAGTTTACTATGAACTGCCAGTACGGAAACCAAGATAAGAAATAGTTTGCATACACATATTAATCTCTAATTTGTAAAGGCACAGTCATTTTATTTGCTATTTAATTGTGTCAGCTCCATGGAACAATTTAAAATATCATGTTTGCCATTTTGTTCTCTAGAAC
>JALPQI010023015.1:0-12528 GCA_025490895.1 Thaumatotibia leucotreta
AGGTACCTAACGTAATTCTTTCTATTTAAATGCATTAAACAGATATATTAATTTCTGCACACCTTACATACTGTCTACAGATATTTTTAGAATGTTCGTGTTATTATCAGGATTATACGGATGGATATTCACCTAAAGTTAGCAAAGTTGTGATGCTATCTCACTCACACCTCAAACAATGCCGCCCGGACACGCGCGGCCGAAGCACAAAGAAGGTGCCGCCAAAGTTGAGACAAATATTTTTGAATCACGTGTATGAAAAGCGTAGATAAATTCTATAATCACGCATGAACTAAATTGTTCAATAAGCTATCAAGACGAATGCTATTAACGCCGTAGATATCATTGCAGTAATGTATTTGTCAGACGCCTCATAGCGCTGTTCGTTATTTTATTAGTGTTCAATATTTGACAACCCTGTTTTCGACGGTGTGCGGCTTATAAGCGACCTTTCCGCCACGCAATATGGCCCATTTTAGCTGCTCGCGTCGCCTCGCGCGTCGTTTTGTTTGGTAATAATAATTGTGTAGGCACATAAAAAGCCGGCATTTGTAAACATCAAAGCAGTGAAGCTTCTGTACTTTATATATTCTGTGGTGAAGGTCACGTGAATTAAAAACCAGATTATCGGTTCATCATGTAAGGAGTCATCCTACCGACCAGTTAATGGTTGTTGCCATGAAATCGCTTGCCCCACCGGTAGTTTTGCGCAGAGTTGGGCATTTCGTAATCAATTCCCGATTACAATATTACTTGATTTTACTTTGTAATGTACTTATGGGTATCATATTACTTGCAATGTAATGTCGTGAAACGGAATATTACCATGACGTATGAAGAAGTCAATAATAATCTATAGCATATTACCATTACTATAATACTTTGGAATCAACATGTCGATTCGAAATACTGGAATTGATGACCATACTTCTAGATTACTTTTTAATTAGGTACATATAATGTTAGGACGTGCGATTGTTGAATATTATTGTCGCAAATATATAAATAAATACGGCTTCAAAGGTTTCTACTGATTGGCATACATGGAATCCGAATGTAGGGTCCATTAGATCCAAGATGGCGACACATTTTTTGCAATTTTTGTCATTATACTCGTTTTAGACTAATACACATACGTCGACCCCGAATTTAGGGTCCATTTTAAGATCCAAGATGGCGGCACAATTGTTTTCTTTTTTTGTCATTGTACTCGTTTTCGACTAATACACATACGTGGAACCCGAATTTAGGGTCCATTTTAAGATCCAAGATGGCGGCACAATTTTTTTCTTTTTTTTGGCATTTTTGTCATTGTACTCGTTTTCGACTAATATACATAAGTATTGGACGTCGGTAAGCGCATTACACAACTGAAGTGGAGATGGGCGGGACACTTGGCGAGAAGAACAGATGGGAGTTGGACAAGGCAGGTTACTAAATAAATAAATAAATATCTTTGGACATCTTACACAAATCGACCTAGTCCCACGGTAAGCTCAATTAAGGCTTGTAATGTGGGTACCAGGCGACGATATATATAATAGATAGATACCTACATATAGATACTTAAATACATAGACAACCATGACCAAGGAACAAATATTTATGATAAATAAATACACAAATAATGCCCTCGCCGGGATTCGAACCCGGAACCTCCAGCTTCGGAGGCAGGGTCACTACCAACTAGGCTACAGAGGTTGACTGAAAGGTGGCTAAGGTGGGCAAAAAGGTCGGCGTGCAGGCCATCGACAAGGTGGTCTGACGATATCGGCCGCACAACAAATAAGATGTGGATGAGGTCAGCACAGGACCGAGAAGAGTGGCGTAATAAAGAAGAGGCCTATACTGAGCAGTGGGTGGATACGGGCTGAATAGATAGATAGATAGATACATACGTGGACCCCGAATTTAGGGTCCATTTTAAGATCCAAGATGGCGGCACTATATTTTTATTTTTTTGTCATTTTTGTCATTGTACTCGTTTTCGACTAATACACTTACATGAACCCCGAATTCAAGAGTCCATTTTAAAATTCAATATGGGCACATTTTTTTTTGTAATTTTTGTCATTATACCTATACGTTTTTGACTAATTTACAAACGCGAGACCCGAATTTAGGGTCCATTGTAAGATCCAAGATGGCGCCGTTTTTTTTTTGGCATGTTATTGAATTTTGTACCTACGCAATTTTCATCATTATACTCATTTCCGACTAATACACATACGTGGAATCCGAATTTAGGGTCCATTTGAAGATCCAAGATAGCGACACAATTTTTGGCAATTTTCGTCATTATACTAGTTTTTGACTAATTCACGCACGTGGAATCCGAATATTCTATTTCCACTGTCTTAGGTAGGTACACATACGTAAAAAATCTAGGATCTTAAGTTGACCCTAAATTAGTCGAAAACGACTACAATGACAATAATTACAAAAAAAATAAAAACACTGTACCGCCATCTTGGATCATAGAATGGACCTGAAAATCAGATTCCACGGATGCGAATTAATCAGAAACGAGTATAATAATCAAAATTGCAAAAAAAAGTTGCCGTTATCTTGGATCTTAGAATGGACCCGAAAAACGGATTCCACGTATGCAAAAACAAGTGTAATGATAAAAATTGCAATAATAAGTTGCCGCCATCTTGGATCTTAGATTAGAATGGACCCGAAAATGGGATTCCACGTATGCGAATTAGTCAGAAATGAGTATAATGATGAAAATTGCTAAAAAAAGTTGCCGCCATCTTAGATCTTACAATCGACCCGAAAATCGGATTTCACGTATGCGAATTAGTCAAAAACGAGTATAATGATGAAAATTGCAAAAAAAAGTTGCCGCCATCTTGGACCTTAGAATGGACCCGAAAATGGGATACTACGTATGCGAATTAGTCCGAAATGAGTACCTATAATGATGAAAATTGCTAAAAAAGTTGCCGCCATTTTGAATCTTAGAATGGACCCGAAAATCGGATTCCACGAATGCGCATTAGTCGAAAACGAGTATAATGATAAAAATTGCAAAAATAAGTTGCCACCATCTTGGATCTTAGAATCGACCCGAAAATCGGATTCCACGGATGCGAATTAATCAGAAATGAGTATGATGATCAAAATTAATCTTAGAATCGTCTAAGATCCAATATAGCAGCCACTCTTTTTAGCAATTTTCATCATTATACTCATTTCTGACTAATTCGCATACGTGGAATCCCATTTTCGGGTCCATTCTAAGATCCAAGATAACGGCAACTTTTTTTGCAATTTTGATTATTATACTCGTTTCTGATTAATTCGCTTCCGTGGAATCTGATTTTCAAGTCCATTCTATGATCCGAAATGGCGGTACAGTGTTTTTAATTTTTTTGTAATTATTGTCATTGTAGTCGTTTTCGACTAATTTATATACCCGAATTTAGGGTCAATTTAAGATCCTAGATTTTTTACGTATGTGTACTTACCTAAGACAGTGGAAATAGAATATTCGGATTCCACATGCGTGAATAAGTCAAAAACTAGTATAATGACGAAAAATTGCAAAAAATTGTGCCGCTATCTTGGATCTTCAAATGGACCCTAAATTCGGATTCTACGTATGTGTATTAGTGGGAAACGAGTATAATGATTCAAATTGCGTAGGTACAAAATTCAATAACATGCAAAAAAAACGGCACCATCTTGGATCTTAAAATCGACTCGAAAATTGGATTTCACGTATGCGAATTGATCAGAAATGAGCATAATGATCAAAATTGCTAAAAAAAATTGCCGCCATCTTGGATCTTAGAATGGACCCGAAAATGGGATCCCACGTATGCAAGTTAGTGGATCTTAGAATCAACCCGAAAATCGGATTTCACGTATGCGAATTAGTCAGAAATGAGTATAATGAAGAAAATTGCTAAAAAGAGTGGCCGCCATCTTGGATCTTAGAATGGACCCGAAAATCGGATTTCACGTATGCGAATTAGTCAAAAACGAGTATAATGATGAAAATTGCAAAAAAGAGTTGCCGCCATCTTGGATCTTAGAATGGACCTGAAAATGGGATTCCACGTATGCGAATTAGTCAGAAATGAGTGTAATGATGAAAATTGCAAAAAAAGTTGCCGGCATCTTGGACCTTAGAATGGACCTGAAAATCAGATTCCACGGATGCGAATTAATCAGAAACGAGTATAGTAATCAAAATTGCAAAAAAAGTTGCCGCCATCTTGGATCTTAGAAGCGACCCGAAAATCGGATTCCACGTATGCGAATTAGTCAGTTAGAAACGATTATAAAATTATAATGATGAAATTTGCAAAAAAAGTAGCCGCCATCTTGGATCTTAGAATTGACCCGAAAATGGGATTCCACGTATGCGAATTAGTCAGAAATGAGTATAATGATGAAAATTGCAAAAAAAAGTTACCGCCATCTTGGATCTTAGAATGGAGTTCCAACCTTGAAACTTCTAATGCCTACTCCATGTCAGGTGGTCAGCGTAGAATGATACCACATGTACTATTTTTTACATTTTTCGATATTATTACATTTATTACAATTCGAAGAATTATTACATGAACTATACGACATTCTTACACAAATCGACTTAGTCCTATGGCAAGCTCAATTAGCTCTACACCGTCGGATATAATGCACACTTTTGTTTGAATTTGCGTTATTTGGTCGGCGTATTACAAAGCCTTTGACAAATGCCGCACTACCGCCCTGCAAATAGTAGGTACCGAGGCCGTGTGACGGGTAGTACAAACTTAAAATAAAGTTAGATCTAGAATATTGTTTTAACTTATTTTAAATAATGTTTTGCAGTTAAAAAAAACTATTCTTAAACGTCCGGTGATCTGAGAATCCGATAAATCTAATTAAGGGTGTTCTTTAAGGCTCCCTGTATACGAATTCAACTTATCCAACCAAACAGTAGAAAAAATTATATTTTAAATTGCCCATGGTCTCAGTATGTTCGATCGAACGAAAAGAGCGCGCGCGCATGAGGGGCCTTTATGTTTGGAGTTGGGTGCTACGATAATAGACCATATTCAGTTCGTATAAAAGCTATAACAGCTTGCTGATATTTAATCAGCGCTTGAAGCGGTAACCCGTTCCTGGGTTTTTATATTGGTAAGCGCTAACCGGAATTAATTCAAATGAAGCGGTTAATATCTGTTAACCGGTAAGTGAATAATAAGGTTACCGAAATGAAGGGGTTTTTGGAACCCAGCCTTAAAATACCCCGGGGTTTTAAACGGGTTAGGGTAAGCGGGTCCGGTCCCTGGGCTGATGATGTGATGATGATGATCTAAATTTTAAATTATTGTTAGGTTGATGTCGGTAAAGGTGTATTCAGACCAAACGAGCATTCGCTCATTCTATCCCCCACTCTACGAAATCAACGAATTTCGACGAATCACGTTTTGTAGGAGGATAATTTCGTAGAAGATAGAATGAGCGAATGCTCGTTTGGTCAAAATGCACCTTAAAATTATATCAGTAGGCTTAGCACAGGATTAGAGCGTATGTCGCCGCAATATAGATTATCCATCCCTCTTTTATTCATAGTTAGTAAAAGATGGAAAATCTATCTCGCGGCGACATACTGACATACCAATCATGTGCTAAGCATACAGGTAAGACCGTCCACTGAATTACTTGCGAGTTGTGTCCCATTCTTATGTTTATAATATCGTAGATCTTTATTACAGAGTGAACAGGACAAAAAAAAAGTACGGCCTTTACTGCCCATTCTTGAGCAATAACATTAATAATAAATCATATGTAACACATGTGCCTATAGTCATCATCATCATCATCATCAGTCTGTCGCAGTCCACTGCTGGACATAGGCCTCCCCAATTTTGCGCCACTGTGTTCGATTTCCGGGTGCCTATAGTATACACGATGATATTGAATCCGTAAACACGAGTAGAACAATTAAGTCAAGTAATATGAACAATTAACCCAAATTTAACTGCCATTCCTTAGTCGACTTTTGCATCACACAGGAAAAGTAGAGGTGACAAAATGTATTTTTACTGCCTAATAAGAAAATGAAAATATAGAAAGTCTTTATTGCAAACTGGTCTTTTCTTCGATATAAACGAAACACAAGCTCCAGTTACATAATTGGTTGCGCAAACAAAGCCAGGAGCCGATAGGTTGCATAAACGTGTCGGGTTCCCTTCCTGGCTACAACTAGAGCGCAGTGAGGGGTTACATGATGCGGTTACGATTGGGAGATTGAAAGGGTTAACAGCCTTTGTAGCCTCGGTTCACCGCGGACTTCGAAATCCGCGAATTTTGAGGATTTGTCTCTGTCTAACTAATTACACCACGAAGGAGTGACAGGGAAAAATCCTCGAAATTTTGGAATTTCGAAGTTCATGGTAGCAGGCCAGGGTGCTTAGACAAGTTGCCAATCGCTAACGCTTAATCGTCAATCGTAAACGAAAGGCTATCTAGGTCTATCTTTTGCTTCTTATACGCAACTCCTTTGCTCAAAGGTTAACTGGAAGAGGTCCGATGGGATAAGTTCGCCTTTGTACCGGTCAAATTTACTGTTAATATGTGTATTTTTACCTGTGTTTTGTGTACAACAAAGAATTTACATACATACATACATACAAAGGCAGCTAACTGTCTTTGTCGCACTAATATAAAAGAGTGACAGAGAGGGAAAACTACAATACGCTACAAAGACTGCGTTAGAGATTGGCAACTTGGCAATCCAGGTAACCTAGGCTTTATCGGTCGCAAGCAGACTGAGAGTATGAGTCATGCTTGAAACATCAGGATAATATTAAACGTAAGTTTATGCGATTAAAACCCATCATCATCATATCAGCCGAAAGACGTCCAATGCTGAACATAGACCTCCCCCAAATTGCCACAATGGCCGGTCTTATGCCACCAGCCATCTAGGCGGACTTCTTCGACCTACACCAGATCCTTAGTCCACCCTGTGGGTGGCCTGCCCACGCTGCACCTTCCGGTACGTGGCCGCCACTCGACCTTTCCGCCCCAACAACATATTTAAAATAAAATATATAAAATAAAAATAAATAAAATAAACAACCATCGGTTCTACGTGCAGTGTGCGCCCACTGCCGCTTCAGTTTTAAAAAACGTGTTTGTCGTTAAAATATGAGTGATAATCGTGAAAGTTTAAACTTAGTGGACACATTACTGCGATCGCCAATCCGCTTGCCCATGGCGATTATGGGCATTTATCTCCTAATGCGTCTATACGCATAGTTATAGGAGAGGCCTACGTCCAGAAGTGGACTGAGATAGGCTGATTATGTAATGATGATATTTCTATTACTTTCTCAAACACCGTAAAAAAACTGACGGTTAACCCATGAGTGATCCTGTAATCCATGAAGCAGCAATCTTCGTACTTCGAGTGCAATACAATGATTTAGCAGTGTAACGGTTAATTATATCGCCCTGGATATTGACCGCAGACATACGCGTAGCTAGACCGCGCAAGTGTTATTTGCTTGTTCATGATCATTTCAGTAATTTACGCCCCTTATTAATTAGCGAGTGATGTTGTGTGCAACCCGATTTATGACAAAAGTGGCATTGAAGGAAGATTTTGGTTTGCTTCGCCCCCCGCCTCCGCCCGCAGTCAGTACCCTTTGTAGCAAGGCACTCTTAATTAAAAGATTCACATAATTTTCATATACTCATCCTTTGATTGCATATTATACATTATTAAAAAATATTAAATAATATTTAATATTAGGTTTAACTTATTATTATATTATGTCAGTTTTAAATTCAATGTTATTTTACATGTTAGCCAAAAACTCTTCTACTGAATAAAAACACTACTTCAGGAAAAATGCTTTTACATTCTTTTTAAATCAGACAATGTAACAATAGTACATTACGACACAAGTGCGAAAAACATGAAATTCGAAACGAGTGGCGATGTTTTAAAACACGACCGACAGGGAGTGTTTTAAATCGACACGAGTTACGTATTTCGTTTTTGCACGTGTCTCGTACGATGTTTTTTAGTGCAGATGGCCCTCCGAAGTTTTGGATCTGATGTAAAATGACACACTTCTCGCACTAGAGCCTAAAAAAGGCACCATCTGCACTAAAAAGAATTTTAAATCATACGTAAATTGAATATACGACTATACAAGACGATTGCCTGATAATCTGCCGAGTGAGTCACACCACACTTCACTAGATGGTGTAGGTATGTAAATAATAATTATAATTAATTTAACTTTCAGGTTTCAAATTGTGTATTTTAATTTAGTATTGACGTGTAAATGAGATGTACGTTTACCAATAAAAAATCTGAATCTGAGTGCTTGGCGTAAGAGTGCGTGTTGAGATATTTTTGGGCAATGTTGCCGCTTCATATCTGATGGCGAGTGTATGATCCATGTATACATGTCTGTGGCATTGTCTGTATTTGCCCATATTACTGCGTTAAATGAACCCGCATAAAGGTTGCAACAGCTAGTAATTTAGCTTGCGATACGTCTAAGCCTAAAGCGGTGGTTTGGCCAGTGGCGTTTGTACAACTGTTTAGATAATGTTTGGTCTGCTTTGACTACTGTTATGTAATGATGTATACAGAACGCAACACAAATAGTACATTGTGCATCAAGGGAGGTAAGTACGGAATTACTAACGAGAGTGTTAGAATATTTTATGACTCGAGTTAGTATTCCGCTTACCGACCGTGATGCATACAATGTTTTTCATCACACTTGCCGACAAAAAAATAAGTTTTAAGACATAATATTATTAAATGACGTACTGACATAGAAATGTAATAGAAAAGTGAAATTCTCTAGGGAGTAATAGAAATTACTCCCTAGAGAATTTCACTTTTCTATTACTCCCGCCACGCACGCAAGCAATGGCGCGCTTAGACAACAAGTGTGATGAAAAAGTATTTACACTTGGTCAAAGCATACGGGCCTGTTATAATTTTTCATAGAAAATACTGTAAAGACGCTGATTTCGAATAGATTTTTATTATGTTTACTGGATAATTGGAATCCAATTTAATACCCAATTGTATCGGAATTTTCCTGACCGTACCATCGCATCCAAAAAGCATCTAATTTTATTTTAGGAAATGCTCATGTAGGACATACAAAGAATAGGAAAGCCTCTGCCCTTGCCTAATCCTTCCCATAACATTATATTTATTACAGCAATACCAAACCAAATATTGGAACTTTCAAAATAAAAGCTTTCAATCGTATTAACAGTAACCCAAATATCCGTTTCCTACGTGATCCGCCACTTTTACGGTAAATAAGTCTCTCAAGCTTCAGACGAAAGAAGCCAAAACTCTCAAACATCTTTTTATGATCTTAGTCCTTTTTGGAATTGGCAAAGGCATTTGAATGTGCATCCAGGGAGCATTTAAGCCGTTCTAAAGCACGAAAGGCACAGTTAAGCTTTATTAGAACTGGGGTTTCGACAGTACTGTGTTCCTGTCTTTAGAAATTCGATATCTCGACCCAGTTTTGCGTTTTATGCATGTCGTTATAAGGCTATTGTTGCGTAGTGCCGCAGGGGACTGTTTTGGGCCACATTTTCCGGTTGGTGTTATACATTGTTTTACTTTAAGTACCTTTTTTAGTGTAGCATATATATGCCTAAATGATTATTGTAAGCTGAATTTTAGTGTAAGATCTTTTTTAGTTTTCTAATATAATACGTACCGTCTAGTAAATAGTGCTCTAAGTAAATTGGCTTTACTTTGGTATACTTATTTCATTATACAGTGTAATTTATTTGATTTAATATGTTTGTTATAGTAACAATACTACAAATAAGTAGATATTATAGAGTACTATTACAGCGTCATAAATTACGAATCTAAACATTTTTTTTTGTGAGATTTCCACTGCTGAACTTAGGCCTTCCCTTGGTATGGTACTTATGTATATTAACGTAAACATTATTCGTAAATAATGAATTTGTTAAAGCTTGCCATTTCTCGTCATGTCTCATGGCCTGTATCCATGAGGCATGATGATAAATGGCAAGCTATTATCATCCGCATCCTATTATCATCATCATCATCAGTCCTAGTCCATCTACTGCTGAACGTAGGCTTCCATCATGTTTGTGTCTTGCTAAAATAAAATAAATATGAATTGCAATTAAAAACATTTTTGATGTACGGTCGAGGAAATTGAATGTTTAGCAGTTTATGGCTCACTTTACATTAGACGTGCTTAGTACATACAACACAGTCAAATTAACTTGAACCGCAAAGTTCTAAACATTCAATTTCCTCGACAGCAATCATACTGTTTTAACAAGGAATCATCATCATCATCATCATATCAGCCGAAAGACGTCCACTGCTGAACATAGGCCTCTCCCAAAGATTGCCACAATGACCGGTCCTGCGCCACCCGGAAAACAAGGAACATTTTTGAACAATTTTTCAACGAAAAAAATCTTTTTTTTTTTTTCAGGCGTCTCATGGAACGTGGTTCCTCCGTACCCTGGACCCAGGTCTTGCAAGAGAGCATCGGGGAGTCCCGGCTGAGCGGAGAGGCTCTGAGGGACTACTTCAGGCCTCTTGAGGAGTGGCTGCGGAGCGAGAACCTGAGGACTGGAGAGTACCAGGGTTGGAGCTACGATGGAGATTATTGCAAGTTCAGGTAACTTATTCTCTTTTTTCAATGATCGTCGTGATGAATGAACGCCATGACCGTGGCGATGGTGAACAAGAAAATGATATGCTTGATAATTTTACGGCCTCCGTAGCTAATAAGTGGGTATTGACCCAGCTACATTTATTTGCTTGGTCATCATTGTTTTCTCTGTATTTAAGCTATAATAAATAGCTATGTATACAGTGTGTAAGTCTAATACGGGCGATCAATTAAACCAGACATGGGATTCATTAGTGTAATCATGGATTACAAGGTTTTTTAAAAGTTACTCTTAATTATGACCTCACAGAATTTTTTTAAGATTATCGGAGCAGCAATGAAGGTACGAACATTTGTTATTGTTAATATGGCAGTTATGTCATCTGCTTTTGAAATTAGCTGTCATCGAGTGTTTAACTCGCGTATGTTGCTCTACATTGCGCGCCGAATTATTTTGTATGGAAAATTTTGTTGCTCTAATTTTAAGTAAAAGTTATTTGAATGTACTTATTATGTTGTAAACTAACACCCATTAAGAGCTTCGCCCGTATTATACTTACACCCTGTATACGTATGTGTAGCTATGTATATATTATATACATCGTCACCTGGTATATAAGACTGTCCAGTGATGAACCTCATCCGTTCGACTTCTATTTTAAAACAGATTCCACTTAGATGTTAAGGTCTATCTTACATTGTTTAATTTCTCTCTCCCTGATCGTTCCCTCATGACTGAGGATTGCATATAACTTTGTTACTGGAAGAGGTACAATTTTTTTACAACAGGTACCAAATAGTACAAATTTAGTACTAAATAATGCAATATGAATCGATCGAATACAGGACATGGTCCCGCCATTATAACGGTAACCGTGATCGTCACAGTCTACATCAGGATGCTTAGCCAAGTTGCCAATCGCTAAAGCTTAGTAGCGTATCGGAGCTTTCCCTCTCTGTCACTCTTTCACATAAGTGCAACAAAGACAGTTAGCTGCCTTTTGTTTACGATTAACGATTAAGCGTTAGCGATTGGCAACTTGTCTAAGCACCCTGGAGTGTATGATTTGCCTCCACCGGTTTCTATCTATTGCGTTTCTTACAACTGAGCAAAACTTGTAGGAGATAGAGTCCCTCTGTTATTCGGTTCATCTAGATTATTTTTCTTTTGCTGGGGCGTAAAACCGAGTTCCTATTTATTTGCGTTTGCGTGTATTAAGACTAAATATAAAATTCATGTTTTGTATTCTAGCATCGAAACGGCCGGTCTCCAGGTCTACGGAGGCTTCTATAACGCCGGCAGCCGCCATGACGTCACACATTTCGCTGGTCTCTTACTGGTCTCCTTCCTCGTCACAGTCTTCATCCGGTGGTGATCAGTCTTTGTCAGTTGTTACATTTGTCTATTCTTTAACATCACTGAAGTCTTAAATTGCAAAATTACCTGTGCTGCTTTTGTTTAGTGTTTTAAATTCTATTTACTGTTGGAAAGAAGTACAACGCTGTACATTGTAAATGTTAGAGACAAATGAACTTAAGAGAATGGTAGCATTTTTTTACATTATAATGATTTGTTTTGTTAAATGCTTGCAATTTGTAATTTTCTAACATGTTATTGTCAAAGCGTTATTAATAAAACAAGTATATGAGCATGATTCAGTATTAGTTTCCGAAGATTTTCTGACTTTGAACTGCAGTGAAATCAAATATAATGTTTTACTTATTATGTCGTCAGCAGGCAGTCAAAACTTACGAAATGACATAATTACTCGTACCTACTTGGAATAAAGCACGTATCAGTATGTCGAGTATCTCAATTCTGATTCAATAGACATACGAGGTTGCTTAGAGTAGTGAC